>JAWQUT010000292.1:836813-854908 GCA_033807755.1 Ellobium chinense | reverse complement strand
CCCCCCCCCCAAAAAAAAAGCAAAAAACACAGAATAATAACTGTAATTCAGTGCTACCAAAAATTAGGCCTGTGCCAAACCTGGTCCAAGAAGTAATCTCGGGTAATGGTAATCACCATATTCAAAACCCAGGTACCCGATTACTCACGATTACTACCTAGCTGGTGAGATACATTAGCAATTAAATGGCTTCTCCTATCACTATGAGTAAAGCTCATTACCCGCCCACCCCAGGCATCGTACCCACCCGGGCTTTGTCTGGGTTTTGGGTTTGAGGTTGGTGACAGTGTGCTTGCGACGTGATGTTGTTTATTGTTGAAACAGACCACCCGTTCCCAAGCATCATCCCCTTAGTTGCTCTAATGCGGTGATGAAGGCTGGCTTTTTTTTTCCTTTGTTCCTATTTTTTTTCTTTTCTTTCCATTCTCCAACAGGGAAAATTTGTTTTTTTATCTACTCAAGTCTGCCTTTTTTTTATTGTTGTTCTTGTTTTATTTCACTGTTTCATCATCTTAGATATAACAGTAGGTAAACCTTTAGCCTTAAAAATACTCAGAGAAATTGTAAAAGAAATGTTATTATGCGAAGGCAAGACAATAAAAACCAAAGGATATAATATAAACTACATGTAGTAATATAAATAAAAAAATAACCATTCGCAATTGGCAAACTTCGGATTATTTACAGTAAGGATATGGAGATCATTAAACGGCGGCAATAAATTCTGAGAACAGAGGAAGAGAGGGAGAAGGGGACTTGGGGGAGGAACTGCCAGTCGCTAGCTGCTTTTACCTGTGCGTTAATTAGATGACACATTATTCTGTTGTTTCAAGCCTGATAAGGCATGATTACTTTACCATGAATACACGATTACTAAGCCCAGCTTCATCCAGCGTCTCCTGGTGAGTAAACGATTACACAACCCGGGTCATCTAGGTCTCCTCTGGGGATTACACGATTACTAAACCCGGATTTTTCAAAAGTAATCTCGGGTCCCGGCTACTAATAGGTATTTTGGGACCCGGGTACCCAATTACTTTTTCCCGGGACTACCAAAAATATTAACCAAGCACCAAAATAACAAATAGTGAAGCTGGAGTCAAGGACAGTAAACTTCTCATAAACAGTACAGAAACAGCACTTATACTGATATGAATAATACCAACATGCCAACAATAACATTTAATGTGAGTGAGCTCTCTGTGCGAGAATTCAAGGATATTCCATTTACCTATGGGAATACTAGCAATCTGTGTATACAGGTCCAACAAATAATTGCCATCCACATCTGCAATGTAGTTGCCCACACTCTTCTGGTAGTCTGCAAAGAATTGCACAGCATCTGTGTTCTAGGAAAAGATCAATGAAAAGGGGTTATGAATAATATGACAATGACTTGGCAGATACCTCTGGTGCTTTTACAATTATTATACTGATACAGGTCACTAGTATACATATCTACATTCTGCCAGTGTCTCTGGATTACATTCACAAATTTTGCATGGAACTGTTGAAACTGAACATAAGCCTTTGGTTCTGCTCATTTCAGTGTAACCATTAACCACTATTGTATATTATGCCATTCCTTACACAACATTGCTAAAACTCTAGATAGAACTACCATATTAGCTACTAGTGTCCATAAATTCTGCTGCAGCTCTCTTTGAATTTGATATTTTAAAAAATGCATGCAAAAGTGCAAATATCATAAAGTCATATGACCATGGGGAGGCACAGTTAGACCTTAACCCGTGGGCTGGTGATTGACTTTAGTTATTTACTCTGGTGATCTTAAACGACCCGATCACTCACACAGAGCCACTGGTGATCGGGTCTTATATGACTCGATCACTCGCACAAAGCCACTGGTGATTGGGTCTTATATGACCCTATAACTCTTTTGAGGAAATGACGATCAGGTCTTATAAAATCCGAATGTGTTGTCAACTAAACTTTAAGCTGAGAACACACTGTAGTTATTTTGAACCTTTTAGACTACTGGGTAAAAATAATGGCTGCATCCAGACTAGCAAAGTTTGATGTTATTTTGTCCTTTTTTGGAGGAAGAAGGTTGAGTACTCTTTAGATTACTTATCATTTATCATACTGTAAGCTTACATTATTGTAGGTAGGCCCGTGTTTTGTTCTCAGTTAATAGTTTACGCCTGGGGCCATTGACCTGGAGAATACCAACAGAAAAGTGGACTTCGAGACTTAGATATACTCTTTGATGGATTGCAATATCAGTATAAGTGGACTGGAATACATAGCTTGTGAATGGGTCGCAGCTGCCCTGATGGAGAGAAAAGTCCCCCTTCTATTGGGATCACGAACGTCTGAACCCATATCATATTATGTATGTCCAAGATTGCTTCAGGGATATCTGTACTATTCCACATCTACGCTGCCAAGGTAACAAGAATGCAATGTAATGGTCCAGGAAGGACATTAACGTTTATAGACAATATCCTCATATATAAGACTGGCCCAGATAGGTAGGAGATGGTCACAAGCATTCATGAAACGATGCAAGCCATCGCTTAGTGGAGTGATGAATCCTGCTCACAAGACAACCTGCAAAAGGTCAGCGTGTTGTGGTGCTCTTTAAATAATAACACAGTCTTGGTTGATCTCCTCATCATCACCTTCCAGGGACATAACACAGAAGATGCAACAGAATTTAAAAACTTGGGGTGGCCTTTGATTGCAGCCTGTTTGTATAGGCAACATGGGGAAAGAATAATTCAGAGATGCAAGCGAGGTGTGGCAACACTGCAATCAATAGCAGCTGTGAACCTGGAATATTCTTTGGGTTAAGAGGAGGCACCTCTTCTGCACCATCAGTTGGTTTCAGCGTTGGTCAGTTATGGCCTTGGAATCCTCACGCTGTCACCACCACAGCAGAATGAAGGTATGCACATCATTTCAGGTGCATTAGAAAACCCCTATTGCCACAATGAGACATACTGGGACTCATGTCAATAAAATCTAGACATGCTTGCCAAGGTCAAGGTTAACTGCGAGTAGTGGAGGACAAGAGACATCCACTATTTGAAAAACCTGCTGACATCAATAGCACAAGATTTAAGAGATAATGTCATGGATGGCACAAGTAGAAAAAATACTACTGCTCTGGTTTCCTTGGCGAAAGACTTAGTCAAGAGAGAGGACTACATCAACTCTGGATAGCGCATGACTGACTTCCAGAAAGTAATCATCATCCTTGGCAAGGAATGGTTCCCTGGGCGAGTTGACCTCGAGATTAAGCAACTTATTGCTGATAACTCAAGAAAAGATAATGCTGTCGTGTTCACTAATGGGTCTGTGCTGCATGGCAAGAAATGAGGATAGGACTTCTCAATGAGAGGCAGGGTCATCACTGAGTAGAGTGGAGAGTAATCAACAACTTCTTCCAAAATGAGAATGAAAGTGGAGGCAGTCACTGCGGCTCTGAAGTGGTTCTCTGGGAATTAGCAGTCACTGTGACAGACTCACATTCCATGCTCTTATAGGTCTTAAACGGATGGTTGCAGCATGAGAGGATGGACTATCTGCTGACCTCCAGGTTTCGCAGAACCACACGGATCTATTGTCCAGGACATGCTGGGGTCCATGATAATGAAAGAACTGATTGGCTGGTGGCTGATGTCCCTGTGGTGGGGACATTACGGATGGATAAAGCAGACATAGTAAAGTCACTGAAAGATCGCCTGTTATCCACAGACAAATCAATCGAGGATGCTATGGCCTCCAGACCGCAAGAGTTTGTGATTACAAGAGGGTCAGGTCAAAGGAACAGCTACAGTGTGGAAGGGACAGGAGGGTACACACATGGCGACCATCACCATCGGCATCTACATCATAAGTTAGTTTGCTGCCGAGGACTGAGCACGTATGGGTCTGCAGCTCAATAACCAGTTTACGCCTCCTATCAATACGATGACAGTTAGCATGTAGCCTACATGAGCTTGCAACTATATGCCCAAACCTAGTATTTGAATACTCTTAATCTGATGGTTTTAAGATCCCCAGTCCTTATTCATATGAATGGTCTGATGGGTATACATTTTTTGAGTAGATCTCAATTTAACCATTGCTGGAGGACAACATAACACTTAACTAACACAAAACTTAAACCTTCAAATTCCTTGAACCTTATGCCATTTATAAGAATGAACAAGATACTGAAACTGTGGTAATCCTCTCCTGGTTCATAAACACGTCTTTAAGTTGCAAATCTTCTATTACAGTATCTCATCCTCGTCCACTTCGAACTCTGTGTCCTGGCCGTAAAATGATTCTTTTTTCCCCATCTTCGATTTCATCTATGACCTTCCTAATAACTGTTAAAATGTTTTCCCTTCTGTCATCACCGTCCATGATACAAATCAAAATTTCGAGGCCAACAACTTTGCCAGGACAAGAAGCAGCTAATCCTGATGTTATGTAGTGCATTAACTCTGCATATNCAACCCGCTTAAGCGAGACGACTTGAAGCCAGATTTCCGTAATATACACGCTGTTTTTGACAGGAATGCTGCAAATTGTCACTATCGTACTGTGTCTTAGCGCTTGTTTCCTTTGCCCATCAGCTGGAAACCTGAGAGCTACAAAGAAGCTTGTACCAACAGCCCCGATTACCCCCCTTTGCGTTACGTGAGAAGTGATTGACACTACCTCCCCATAGCCTTCTGTCAGGCAGTTGACCCTTCGGCGCACGCATGGACGAATCAGAGCGGACATCCTAGCCGCTGGTCATTTAACCCGCGCAAGCATTAACGAATCAAGATTGAGTAAGCCCCGCCCCCTGCCAGCCACACTTTATCCTTTCTTCAGCTTAGGCAGTGATCGACACTTACGAGCCTTACCTGCGCTATTGCACAACACTCAGCCAGGGTGTCACTGACAAAGGCATGACCATCATTCGTGTTGCGTAAAGGCTTTTCGACACACGCCGCTCACGTCCCGCTCTGGCCAGATGTGGAGCGAGAAGTGTAACGCTTATCTTTGCTGGTGTTTACGATCATGTAAATTTCATCCCAAATTATTTTTGATCACTTGAATGAGGGACGGCGAACATCTCGACTTCAGAGATGTTAGACCTTTCATATTCTCTCGTTTTATTTTAACATGTATTATTTCTTTCCCGCTATGTAGACATGTCCCGGTCTTTAAAAGAATTTTTTTTTTTTAATTTTCAAAGGAGAGTGGTGAGAAGGCCTAGGTGCTTCTTTGAAGCCAACCAAAAATCCAATAATATGCTCTGCAAGTCAACTGAAACTGCAGTCAGACTGCAATAAGTATATTTTAAACAGTACAGATACAATTTAAATCTGACTCCGTTGTCACACCTCACTATCAACAAGTAATGATATCCCTTAACTTGAAAGAAACGCACAAACTAGCTAAGAAATCACTTTATAATGGATAGTCCGCCTAAGCAGGACGCCCGCTTAAGGGGGACGATTCGTCGGGAACGGAGCCGTCCTGCTTAAGCGGGTTCCACTGTATTTGAATACTCTTAATCTGATGGTTTTAAGATCCCCAGTCCTTATTCATATGAATGGTCTGATGGGTATACATTTTTTGAGTAGATCTCAATTTAACCATTGCTGGAGGACAACATAACACTTAACTAACACTGCTGGAGGACAACGGAAGACAACATAACACCTAAACACAAAACTTAAACCTTCAAATTTCTTGAACCTTATGCCATTTATAAGAATGAACAAGATACTGAAACTGTGGTAATCCTCACCTGGTTCACAAACATGTCTTTAAGTTGCAAATCTTCTATTACAGTATCTCATCCTCGTCCACTTCGAACTCTGTGTCCTGGCCGTAAAATGATTCTTTTTTCCCCATCTTCGATTTCATCTATGACCTTCCTAATAACTGTTAAAATGTTTTCCCTTCTGTCATCACCGTCCATGATACAAATCAAAATTTCGAGGCCAACAACTTTGCCAGGACAAGAAGCAGCTAATCCTGATGTTATGTAGTGCATTAACTCTGCATATTAAAAGCCAAAATAATATCAGAACCTCTGAAGTAAAAATGATTTTGTAGGCCCTCACCTATGTCTCATAAAAGTCAGAGGTATGGAATTTTTTGTATTTACTATTAAATGACTTTAGCAGCAACAAGAAGACAATCCCAACCATCAATGGCTCTTAAAAGTGTTCAGGTCTTATACGACCCGATCACCAACAGCTCTATAATGGTGATCGCGTCTTATATGACCCAACCACCAATAAGAGGGGGTTGTGCTCAGAAAGTGGTGGTCACTCATTTGCTTATGGGTGGAACTGATTGATTTTTTTTTTACATCGTGAGAAAAATGATTTTTAGGAAAAGTTCAGTTCTGAATTAAGTTAGGTTCATGAGGTCCCTCTGTATTCACTTGCGTTGCTTGTTTACCTGCATCTGATTTAGCTCCTCCTTCAAAGCTTTGGACCGAGGGCCTGGAATTGGTGAGGACACCAATGGACCAGAGGGCTCTTCTCCAAGGGCTGGAGCAACAGAGTAGGTGGCACGACTCCATTTTAGAGGTCCTGTGATTCAATAATGTTTACACGGATGTAGGAACTTTGCCATGAAAAAAAAAAAAAAACTTGAAAATACAATACATATACTTGTAAGTTCTAGGACTGAACTTTGATGTTGGACATTAAATTATTGGAGATCCAGTTTTAAACAGAAATGCTGTGGGGAGTGAAGAAAGTGTCAATATGTAGGCTTCAATTCTGTTGACGGTGCACTGATAGTGAAAATGTGAAGAGATAAGGGTCTGTTTCTGTCCTTGAAGAAGGTATCATGGATTTTTATCACGCCTCTGCTGTTACAGTTGCAAGTGTGAGAGATCACGTTTTTATAAAATGCTGACAGTGGCAAAAATTTAGTAGACGTTGGCAATCTCATTAGGTTATAGATAGGTGAATATTTAAGTGCAAGACAGTCATTTTCAAGAAATTAATGTGACTAAGGGAAAGACCTTTCATTTAATACTCTTCAAGGAAGAGGAAGTGTGAGCAATTATGTGATGATTAAGTCGCTACACATTGTGTGAAAAGTGTGCAACTAGGGATTTTCATAATCACAGAAAATATCAGTTCTTAAACAAAAGGCAGAGAGCATCTAATACAAGATAATTTCTTGTCTTTACCAGAAGTTGCATGCCACTACCTCTAAGATGTGCTGACTTCACAGAAATTTAATCCTAGTATCTGTACTACTTGAATATTGTTTGGTATTTTCTATCTATAAGCTTAGTTTTCACTTAGAGGGGAAGAAGGGATGTGAAGCAATATGGGAAAATCAAAGTGAAAATGCCAAAAAAAAAAAAAATAAGAAAGATAACTAGAAAAGAAGAAACAGGGCTTGCTGTGCCCAGGAATGCCATGGACAGCAGAAAAAGTCAGGGGTCATAAAAAATCCCTGATGACTTACTATATCTTCCCATGCCCCTCTACCCTTCCCTTCCCACCCCTTTCTCCTCTCCCTCCCCCACATCCTCATTTTCTTATGATCTCAATGCTTTCAAATTCTTTTTTTGTTTTTTTTGTAAACTCTTCTTTCAAATTCTGTTCCTCTTCTCTGCCACTGAACTCTCCTATGCCCTTCCGATACTTTTTTTTCTCTTTTCTCAGGGTATAGTATGCTGATAAGGTTTGAACTGAACTGGAAATCTGAGAAAAAGAGAGGGAGAAAAAAAGAGGGGTAGGATGTAAGGGAGAACCAGCAGTTGGGGACATTTCATTATTGGAAAGGGATTCAGGGACTTTGCACTGTTGAACAGGGATGAGGAAAAATCATTAAGACTGACATCCCAGACAGTCCAACAACAGGGGAAATCAGAAAAGCATTACAGAACAAAAGAAATGGATGGGAAAGGCGACAGTAGTCAAGACTCAAGATGGTGGTGATGTAGACAGACTGTCATGGGAATGTTCATATAGACAGAAGCTGAGCACAATGGTTAAATTAATTTCCCGCCCTTCCTTTCATTACCTGATGTATCATATTCGTTCATCAATTCTGTTCAGAGGCACACAGCTCTGCAGTTCTCTAATATCTGCTGACAAAAGGGCTTATGATGTTCCCTGACCAAAAATCCTCGTGATCTATAAGATCAATACAGATCTCCTAAAGAAATATTTCTTGCACTATTGAGAAAGCCTTTAATGTAGTAACATAAAGAAGATAAGAAGTTTGTTGAACTGAAAAACCCAAACAGAATCATGCAGTTTTCTCAAAGCCAAGATTGGCAGTATAAACTCTTCTGTCACTGTTGCACTGCCTTTTTCACTCTATTAAAGCTTGTCTCTGAGCTGAAAATGTCAATTCTTTTTCTGTTACTACTTACTTTTAATTTGGATTATTTCATTCATTTTGAGATGGAAACCAGAATGTAACTAAAAGTTATTAGACAGTCTCTTGATAAAAGGATTTATATTGGTTTTCCTTCCAAGATATCATTTTTGCTTGCTACTCGTGATTTGTATTTGAATACTAATCTCCCAACAAAATACATTTGCAAAATTGTGAATGCCCTTGAAATGGTAAAGAGAAATTAGAAAAGAATTCTGTTAAAACAGCCAAATTCAAAACAGAACCACTCATTTTTTCTTAAAAACAGCTTCTAGCAAAGGTAGGCCAGTTCGTAGGAAAACATTGAAAACTTGCATCAATCTTCTCAAATTTTAAAACGGAAAGTGTCTTATGCCTTTGCACAGCCATAATTATCTGACTGCTTTGGTATACAGTGTGCTGAGCAAAGTGTATTTAAAAGTCTTAGGTCATTTAAAAGGTGTGTAACCCAGGGGCATTTGTCTCCTCTTCCACACTGTTGATCTGTCTCTGTGCTCTCCACATGCAGTAGACGGGAGGATTATACCCAATACCTTCTTGGAAATTGTGCCCAGCATAGATTGTTACTAACTATATGGAAAAGTGTGTCTTTCTCATGCTACCCTCTATTTTAAAGCTGGCTTTCTGAATATGTTACATATAAATGTTACAGATTTGGGTAAGTGGTTGAGGCTGATCACTTTGTGTATTACAGTTGCAATACTGCGTCCAACTTTACTTTACCTTAGTATACCCGTGTTGCAATAGTGCAACTAGGAATTACCTTAAATTACCATCACAAAAGGGGCCCTGGAGTTCAAAGGATAATTATCTTTTTAAGACTATGGCACACAAAGTATTAAGTCAGAGGTGTAACCAACAGTGTTAAAATGTCTTGCTATTATCAAGATGTATCACAGGCTATGAAAACAACAAAATGCTAGCACAGAATAGGGGCACAACAGAACTGTTTGTAACTGAAGAATGTTTCCCAAAACTCAGTAACTGCACTGTTGTTGAAAAGTGACATAATATTTAGAGATGCACTCCTGTATTGCGTAATTCAAATCAAAATTGGGCTTGAAAATCTGGATTCCTCAAAGAGTCACATTATTCTAAAGGAGTCAATAAAAATTTATGCATGTTATTATTTTCCTTCAATCGAAGAACACTCAAAGTCCAGTTTGAGTTTTGGAAAAACACTCTTCAATTCCAGTTATTGTTGTGCACTCTCTCAGATGATATTTCTCTTAAGGCTGTGGCTAGATAATTCAGAATGGCACAAAACATTTTCCATTTTGAGAGCTACTGAGATAAAAATAAAAAAGAAGAGAGTGCTGAAGCCTTCACAATGTAAGACTACAAATCTTTTATCCATCCTCACCATTAGTGCTGTTCTCACGTTTTCCCAATTCACCCACCATAAACCTTAAAAATGATGTAGTGTAGCTGCAAAGTGCAGTGGAACAGATTTCTGGAAAAACCTAGGATACGATATCTGTTTCTTATCAAGTAAATGTAACAATTGCAATGCACACTTATTTCAACCCAACAGTGCCTGTTCTTTCAATTAAAACTAGACTATAGGGCCTATTAATTTACACTCCTAAAGTGAATGAGTAAGTACTTACCAATTTTGCAGTACAACTGCCTATATCTTGAAAGCAGTTTCACAGACATGGCAACTTCAATGTTCGGTAGTTCACTGATATGTGGTCAGCAATACACTTTGCCTTCCCTTGAATGCTTGCAGCTGTGATATGAAACAGCTGACCATACAATGAAGGTGAAGCAGCTAAAACTGTATAAATCTAAAAGTCTCGATTTTTAGTTCTCTGCCAGTGAAGCAATAGACTACGGCACTCAATCTGAAATAAAACAAGGCATAGAAATAGTGTTTAGATTTATCTAGACTAGTCCCAACGGGTTCTCAGCTGTTCTCAGTACACTGACCTCAGGCGCCCCGGCCCTGACCTACTTTTGTGCCGCTGACACTCAGGGCTGTAATCCAATGTTCGGCCAGCCAGAGTCTGGCATCTGAAGCATAATGCCTAGGATTGCTAGTCTAAGTCTAGTCTAGTATGCAGCAAAGGAATTCAATCATCAATGTATAGACTAGTCTAGTTGTTTTTCAGTTTTACCGATACATTGGACTCAACTGATGGATGGGAAGAGGATGGGACGTTGGGTCTTGTATTGCGTTTACTTTGCATTGCGTGGTTTGACAAAAAATTGCAGGTGAATTATTCGTGAAATAGGCCTCGGCACCACTGAATAGGCCTATCGGCAGTCAACATTTTAAAACTTGTGTTTCGTCATTTGTTTGCATCGCCAATTTTAATATTTCGTCGATCATTCTAAAAACATTCCTTCTCACAGCTGATTGATTCTCGATTACGACACAAATTATTTGGCTTCGTGGAGGGAGAAAAACGAACGGGGGTTGGAGGGGGAAGGAGGAGCAGAGGAGAGAGGGAGAGAGAGAGATGAGAGAGAGAGATGGCGAAAACTGGAATAACTGGATATAGACTAACTTCGTCCACTACTAAATACAAACCTATCACAAGCTTGGCTAGACTATATGTCATGGCTGTAGCCATAACATGTAATTAATTGGTTTTGGACCTAGGCCTATTTATTGTCCCATGAGTTGATGACCTTTGCGAAGGAAACAGATTTCCTACAACCCCCCCCCCCTTTTTTTCTTTTTTGTTTTTGGCAGTTACTTTTGGGGCAACAGAACCTGCTGCGTAGGTGAACTAGTTGCACTGTTATTATTTGTAGATATTACTATGGGTTGGGCGATGGTAGAGGGTATTGTCATTACTATTAAAAATTATCATGTGATTGTTGGTAAATGCAGCTGGTAGTAGTAGACAGGAGTAACAAGGCAAATTCCAGCGATTGGCCTATATTATATTCGTGTATATGTGGATGGATGGATGGATGGATGGATGGATGGATGGAGGGATGGATGGATGGAGGGATGGATGGATGGATGGATGGATGGATTAAAGGGAGGATGGATGGATGGATGGATGGATGGATGGATGGATGGATGGATGGATGGATGGAAGGGAGGAGCAGGAGGAGATGGATGAATTAATGGACGGATGGATGGATAAATGAATGGGTGGATGGATGGGTGGATGCATAGATTAAAAGAAGAAGGAATTGATGGATGGATGGATGGATGGATGGATGGATGGATGGATGGATGGATGGATGGATGGAACTGGTCACTGCTTCTAATAAAGAAGATGTTAACCTTTGATTCATGACAAAAAATATGCAATTAATTTATGATCCTGGTGATGGTTGGGAGGACATTTAATTCAGCAGAAACATTGAGGAGTTGACTGATAATGAAGCTTTGGAAAAGTTTGACACTTTTTTGTTGTTGTTTTTAAACACGATGAAAGGTCACTAAACTTGCTGAGGAGAAGGTTTAAAGTCGTCTAACATTAGAAAGTTTGTACATGCATTTCATTCCAGCTAGGACTTGAACTGAAGGACCTCAGTACAATGAAGATCAACTCCAGAGCGTCAGGGCTAAGCGAAGAGATAGGAATACTGGTCAATGAACATCAGGCCGGTTCTGTTAAAGAGATCTATAAAGGGGAGAGGAGCACATATGTATGGGTCTGTTCAATGCTAGTCATGTTAGTCCTTTGACCGCAAGTGCTCTATATTTATATCATATTACAGGAGATGCTGAGGTCAGCGATTTAATCGTTATACCCCAGGCGCAGTACTCTCCTCGTGTGCCTACAGCTCAAACCTGGATGAAATTTATTAAAAGCACTTACTTATCTGATATCCCTGGCCAACTGTAAGCCATCTCGTTAATGTACCTTTTGTACGAGTTTTCGAGGAGGAGATTTTGAAGGAGGAGACGGATGCATTAATGGGTGGAGAGGACAGACGAACGATGGATGGATGGATGGATGAAAGAATGGATGGATGGGTGGATTAAAAGGAGGCGGAAGAGATGGATAAATGAGAGGATTGACAGATGATGGATGCCATTACAGATCCGATTTTTCTCGATCTCAATCTTAGGCTACCCACACTCCATAGAACTGAGGCCATTCACCATTTTCACCTCCCCTCCTCGAAGCATCAGGTCTACGAGGACGGTGTATCCTGTCCCAGTCCTAAGTTATACAGCTAACTGCACATAGTTTCGTGCTGATGGTTTTTGGTATAAAAGTGTTAACCTGTGTCCACACATTCCAAACTGAGCACTTCAAACTACTATACATAATAATATTCATAAGCATAGCTGAAAACTGGGAGCACAGCACGGTACGAAAAGACGAACTGCTCCTTCACTCACCATTCGGGAATAAAGCTCGGTTCCTGTATTTACACACCAACGAAATGATGTATGCACATACATGTACAGTGAGGCAAACAACTCGCCTGCGTCCCATAGGTCTAAAAAACAGATCACATCATCTTACATTATCCACGTCCATCCATACATTATGCATCGTCCACTAGGCATCCACTGGGTACATTAGAGTAATCCTGTCAAGCACCGTATTCAGTGTCAGCTAAAAGCTGATATCTGGCCCAGTGGCGTAGAAGTGACTCTGCTTACACTACAGGGAGGTGTTATAAAAGTTATCATCCCAAAGGCATCTGTCAGATTGTCGGGCAGTGCTGGATTAGACGTAGCCTACATGTATATTATAGGAAATGTATTTATTTCTTTTGCTTTTAAAATTGCATTATAGTAAAATAATTTGCATTTTTCCATTTTAATGACATTGCGCTTAAGATAATATGGCCAGTTTTGGGACGCGCCTCTTTGAAACCTTTTGGGTTTTTTTGGTTTTTTTTTTAATAAAGAGCCATGGAGTTTTATATGGATCAGGACACCTTGAAGTCTATATTCGGCACTAGTTTCGCGTTCATAAAAGCAAATGTCACAGAGGTTTTGGTATTACGTAAGTCTGCTTTGGCTTTAGGCACACCACGATGTAGAATGATGAAAAGAGGACGACGAAGTTTGCAAACAGCTGAAGTAGGTCTAGCGTTGTTTGTTTCAAGCTACAGGTTTATATTTGTATACACAAGATCAACAGGCCCATTAGTCTTTTTGACGTATCAAGGGCTCTCTGGCACCGGGATAGTCTCTTCACTTCATTCTAGACTTTAATGGACAACAAAGAAGATAATTTCTTTCACTCTTTAGCTGCCTCAGGTCCGGTCTGCCTCCACAAGCTCAAAGTTGCTGCTGTGATCTGTTGCTTTTTTTTTTTTTTTTAAATTCAAATAAAGGGCTTCATACAAGGCTAAAAGTATTGACATTTTACAAAAATCGTAGACATGAAAATCCATATTCTCTAAGATCATAAAGAAAAAGGGTAGTTCAGTCCCTGCGGAAAATTACATCAAAATTTGCAAAAATAGCTTCGTAACTTCCTTATTTTCCACACCTCGCATTGTTTACTATAGAAATGTTGCAAAAATGTAGAAAGGGAAGACATTTTCTTTGTTCCTGTTCACGCAGTATGGTGACACTGGCAGAAAAAGTGCACCGTTTGGCCAAAATCAACAAAATTTGCAGAAAATGCTTAAATTTGCAATATTGCAACAAGGCTTCAAAAATGCGGAACATTGCGATAATTTGCGACCTCAATTTTCTGAGGGNGGGGGGGGGGGAGAGACAGGTAGTTTGCAAGATTAGTTCCTTATGTCTGGTAAATTTTTACCATTTCATTGCAATTTAAGAAAAATATAAAATAGTGCCCAGTCTCCGAATATGGATATGGTTTTATAAGTCATTAAATAAGACCAATCAATTTGTCAAAAAGGTGGTGCCTGAGTACACTTGGCTCCAATAACGAGACGCCCCTGCACTTCTACACCTCAGTAGAATAATTTTAATTAATTAAGCAAAGTATACGGTAATCACAGTTGGTTGTTACTGTCATGGTAGCATTACAGTTCGAATGCTGAATCAAGATGAGGGAGAACGCTGGAAGAGAGAGACGGTTGATTTGAGGAGAAGGGNGGGGGGGGGGGGAGGAGGAGGAGGGTAGGAGGAACGAATTAGGGACAGAAGAAGGCAGATGGAGGGAAAGAAGGAGTGGAAGGGGAGGACGAAGGAAGTAGAAGAAGAGATATGGAAGGAATGAAGGAAAAAGAGAACAACAGGCAGAAAAGATGGGATGAACAAACGAGGTAGACTGTGTATAAATGGAGGCCACAAACTCCAATTGCAGGGATTAGTTCGTGATTTCGAATTTGTGAGGTATTCGAGTAGCCTATATATCAATAAATTCTGATAAAGAAAATTAGAAATTCGGGGTAGAATATCAGCTGCCTGTGTGCATGTGTGTATATGATATGTTTACGTGTGTATGTATGTATGTATGTATGTATGTGTGTGTGTGTGTGTGTGTGTGTGTGTGTGTGTGTGTGTGTATATCTTTGTTTGCGTTACGTATGTGTATGTGTATGTATATATTTTTATGTGTATGTGGGTGTATATCTGTGTATGTCTATGTAGGCGTGTGTGTGTGTATTTTGTGTGTGTGTGTGTGTGTGTGTGTGTGTGTGTGTGTGTGTGTGTGTGTGTGTTCATGTATATGTGTTTATATACGTATTTATTTGTGTGTAGGTTAGTGTGTGTGTGTGTGTGTGTGTGTGTGTGTGTGTGTGTGTGTGTGTGTCTTTGTGTGTGTCTGTGTGTCTGTGAGTGTGTCTGTGCCTGTGTATGAGTAGGGGTTAGTGCACGAGATTCGAGGTCTATAAATGACGTGAATGACTGAATGAGGAACGACTGAATGAATGAATGAATGAATGAATGAATGAATGAATGAATGAATGAATGAATGAACACTCTAAACACATGCAGACAGTTAATTTACCTGTTTGGTTTCAAGAGTCTCCCAACCCTTCGATAGTATCTTTCTTATCACGGATGTTTTCCTGTTATCTTCTAAACAAACTCTCACCGCTGATGGACCCTACCGGTTACTGCTGGCTATGGTGATACTCCACCATGTGGTTCCAAACTATTGTGGGCTAAGAATCTCACAACCTCACATCGGGAACCGGGAGAAAATACGAGTCTGCTCAGAGGAGGGGGCGAAAGTGGGTGCTCTTTCCGAGGATGGGCAGTGGCGTTGATATTGGGAAGTGAGGTTTGTGATCCCAAATTTGTATATCTGATCTCCCCCACTGGGCCCCAGCCACAATAAGAGTGCCCAGATATGAAGATATCAATGTTTTTGGGGTTTTTTTGTTGTTCTTTTACACCTCATTAACCTATCCAGAGGTTCCATGCCAAAATACTTTCCACACATATTGTTAACTCTTCCTCCAAATTTTGACACGCGGAAAAAGGCCCCTAAACTAGTTAAATTTTGAAAACTTAGGCAGTAAATCAGGCCATCTAATGTTTTAGGCCTTTCACACAGTAAACTGGGTAACCTTATCCACTTAGCAACTACCACACCGTTTATACTTCAGTGGTAAGACCTCACTTATTCTGAGTCTGCAAATGTATTTGCACCAATCTAAGCCTTTGAAATTCTAATCCAACTCCTTTTCCTCCTTCCCATGGCCAATGTTCTGAGATTATAAGGACTTTAAAATTTCATACCAAAACGCTATACATAACTGGCATCTTCACACCCCCTGTGAGATTCGGAAAATGTGTTAGGGTCAGGGGGCCTCGCATGTGGAGGTTAGGGAACAATATTCAGGCAGTAGGTATTTAAGAATTAATTGCTGTGAAGTTAGTGTCCCTGTAGTGTAGTGGTAACACGTTCAGACTTGCAAGCTGAGAAATCCTGGTTCGATTCCCGGCAGGGGCATGGAATTTTCTAGTGTTAGTTTTTTTCGGCCTTTCTTCTCAAAATTGATCATTCACAGTAATACGTTACATTCCCTGGTGACTTACTTCCCTAAAATAATTTGTAACATCTGGAAAATTATCAGACTGAGCTCACATTCCTCCCCCTTTAATAATAAAGAGAGAATGTTACACAGTCTTTCCACTCGA
Organism: Ellobium chinense; assembly: GCA_033807755.1. Taxonomy (NCBI): domain Eukaryota; kingdom Metazoa; phylum Mollusca; class Gastropoda; order Ellobiida; family Ellobiidae; genus Ellobium; species Ellobium chinense. Next base: position 838,533 of record JAWQUT010000292.1, on the reverse strand, counting down.
ATACACTCTACCTTAGTAATGATTGTATCCTACTCCACTAAGTACTCTTTTGCTACGCCACTGCGAGGAAGAGGGAAAAGATGGGGGGAGGATACACTATGATTACCACCTCCCGTACCTCCCCTCGTCTCGCATTTTCTATCATAACAAAATTCAATACACCTCTACAATCCTTCCTTTCCCGGTCCAATCACAAATCGGACTTAACTGTAGGCCTTATTGCTTGCCAGCTCAAGACCCTGTGCCTAATCGATTACAATCTCCTAACTCCCAATTCCGAATGTCTGTTAACAGGAACAAGAGAGCTGGAGGACGAAATAGAAAAAAAAAAAAAGAACACATCAGGGCCAGGAGCAGAGCCAGGGAAACGAAATTTACTATCACTTTCCTACCCTTACACTCCACTTTCAAAAACAACGATGTCTTCTATGAACCTTCAAACCCCTTGACAGTCCACATCAGGTTCGGGCATTTGCGACTAAAGAAAACAGCTGCTGTTGGATGGATGATGAGCTATACTAGGAAAACACATGACTGTACACTGAACAATCATAAATACCATCCCCGCACGTCATTCTGCGAAATAGCTCACACTCCGAGCTTTTATCACAATATAAAAAGCCTACCATTCAGAATAATTATATTCTGTCGCACTCTGTAAATTCCGCATATCGGTATATATATATATGTAGATATTTGAGAACTTGCGTCGAATTACATTAATGCATTGGCGATTAATGCATCCTTAGTAGCGTTCAACATGCAGAGTTTATGTAATTCGTTCGATGGTAAAAGACCCTAAGTACAGTAACCTTGTTCTCGAACTAAGAAAAGCAGGGATATCGGCTAGAGTAATGGCTGTGGAAGTAGGGATAAAGGGTATGATGAGCACCTCAGTCTATGACCTACTCAAGTTTCTCGGAATACGAGAACGGGCACGATCATGTACGCAGAAGGATCTGGCAGAGACTGCAGAAAAGAGCTCAGTATGGATATGAACCAAACGTAACGAGCAGTGGAATGTTGCATAGTAAGTTTAAATATACCTAAAATGCAATTTTCACTATGGCTTCACGGTGGTAGAGAGGAAACAAGGAATTAAGAATCTGGAGGTTGCGGGTTCAAATCCCTCCCGAGGCGGGGAAAATATCAACAGAAGGACACTTGGGAGTCATGAGCCAAGTATGACCCAGCCCTTTAACAGTGTCAGGAAGTCAAAAAGGGCCAAAACACTTGTTAGACAGGGGTATCTTCCTCTGACGATCTTCTGTTGTCTCGTTCTCCGAGTAAGAGAGTTTCCTATTTATTTTCCCATCGCAGTGGGAACCAGTTTTGTTGAATGGGGAAGGGGGTATGGGGATATTCGAATCATTCAAAATCAAATAAACTGTGCTAATGTACCTTGGTGTACTGTCATCTTGCTTGTTTGATAAAAGCAATTTAATCTATTTTGATTTATGCAGTTCTTCGCACAAAGCAATAGTCTCTATGATCACATTCCTCCATCATAATTTTAGTCAAGCCACATTTTTTTCACGTAGAACTGTATTACCTCGCTCGTTGTATGAGAATAAGGAGCGAGTTTTGAGGAGTGTGTATTACAGACTCATTATTATGCCTGTTTTGTCGTGCAACGACAAAACACCTTATAATTGTAATTTGGTTTTGAGCTTGTTACCGTGTTCTGTCGTTGCATGGCCTTCAAATAGCGTTGGAAAAA
>JAWQUT010000292.1:800028-836774 GCA_033807755.1 Ellobium chinense | reverse complement strand
CAAATAAGCTGAACCACTTTTTCTTGCCCATTTAATAAATATGCTGGATTCGGGATTCCCTGGTATTTGCAACAGCTGTCGCTCTCAAGAAAATTGGAAAAGAAACCCTCCGCCGCTCTCCAAAAATTGAAGAGGAATCGTGAAAGCGGATAATCAATGACAGGCAAGACTGGACTGGTTGAGGAGCTGGGTTGGTTGGCGAGCCAACACATACAGTGAACAACGGTTAAAACGATAACGGTTAAACCATAAGTATCGCTAAAACGATGGAAAACAGGAAGTCCTGTTTATACTTTTCCTTTCTTTAGGCCTCACTGTCTACACCGGAACTCTGTTTAAACCGAACATAAGTCTTCGATCTCCGTGGATTTCATTTTAACCGTTGTCCCCCATAATATAAAATTCCTCACAAGTTCTACGTTTGGAATTTGAAATGGGGCACAATGTATGAAGAGCCAACACGAAGCATACACGATTTTTTTAAAAGGGAAATTTGTTTATGAAAACACAATATGCTCTATCAGCGTGACTTGTAAAAAATCTGCAAATTGACGACCGGTAGCCGAATGCGTAGTCCTTACATTGGTTAACACACTGTGGTTGCCACGAGGAACTCCCAAAACGAGTAGTGTTTACAACAGTTAACACAGTACGTTAAGTAACGTTGATTACTATGCATATATATGGCTACAAAAGGACTGGAGTGGACAAATTTTGTCAGGACATACAGGACTTTCCCTCCTTTTTTTTTGTGTGCTTCTTTTGTAAGTGAGAGCTAATCTAGTGGGGAGTTGTATTAAAAATGTATGACAAGCTGTATGATCTTGAATTGTATGCAATAATAATAAAAATGAGGTCTATATAGCTCATATCCAGGCAATTGCCTGCTCATTCAACCTCAAATTATCATTACCCCCGCAGACTATAACTTCAATGACATTCTCAAGTCTCTGGGGAGCATCCAGTGCGGCTGCCTTCCACAACCATCTGACAATATCTTTCACTGCCTATAGAATTGTATCCAATTTTAGAGGCAGGAAGACTCAGAAAAATGTGAGGACTTTTCCACAGAGCTTAAGACATGACCATGGCAGGAATCGAACTTACATCGTTCACTTTCTCAGTCAGTAGCCGTTACCACTCAACCAAGTTGCTCCATCTTGTTAACATTTGCAAACTTGCGCATTAAACGATAAGATCCTCACTGTCATAAGAATTATATTAACTCTGCATGCTAAATGTTCCTAAAGGTGCATTCAGCACTGACACATGAAATTCTTACGGTGGTAAGAGATCCTATCGTTAATGCACAAGCCCTCAGTTCTTGGATCCCCGGGTCCCATATTATATCAGTGAAATGTTTCACCCATAAAACCAGATTACCAGAATACCTGACAAACTAGAAGTAATGGAACACATGGAATTCGGATTTGTGAGGTGCTACTGTATGATCTTGTTTGGGTGTTCACCAGAATATAAAATGGGAGCTTGGAGACATGGGAACAATCTTCCATTGAACAGTTGAACTGTGATCATAGTGATCGAAAAATCTCCCTTTGGGAGAGGTTCCACCAAGGCAAGATGGAACACTTCAACAACTTAAATTAAATCGCATGGTTCACATAGATGCCATATTTTTTCTAAATTTCACAAGTAAAGCATGTCAGGGTGCATAAAAACTTGGCAGTTCACTGGTTTATTGTCTTTCTGAACGTAACCTACAGAAAGTTGTTGCCACAAATTAATAATTTAATACTTGAAATGTGAAAGTACCCATCTGAGTCAAGGCAGTTCCATGGATGGAAGAGATTCCACCGTGTTCAAATGCTGGTAGGTGTTATGAGGTCCCCCTCGTCCTAACTACTTCATACATACATAAAAGACAAAAGAGGATCATTCAATACATTTCTAGTAAAATCTAAAGCCCGACAGGCTATCAACAAGGAAGAATACAAGATTACAATAATAATTAAAGGTATATGCAATAATCCATCATCTAGGTAGTAATTAGTCTCACAATAATTGCGTCCTATAATTCCCACTGGGGTAAAGGCTCCACAGTAAGTATCTCCTATGAGGTCCCTATGAGGTCCCTATAACATCACCTCACTCATCATAATCTCACTTCATTCACTCATTCTATATGCAATATCAAGGTTTCAGGAAACCTAAGTAGATAGTACTAATACGTTCGGTAGAGCTTCGATCTAGTGATGGGGCCGCACCTGGGTATGCTATCCCTGGCTAAGTGCGGGTCGAGATTCCTGGCTCTCCTCCTCATGTACTCTCACCGCCTTAGATTCCCGACTGTCACTGACATAGCATGGGGTCACGACTAGGCTGGCACTGACATAGATTACAATCTAGGCTGGCACTGACATAGATTACAGTCTAGGCTGGCACTGACATAGATTACAGTCTAGGCTGGCACTGACACCTTAAGGCTACAAGCAGGGTCTCGTGTCTGCCGACACGGAGCTCCTCATCTTGGGACCCTTTAGTAATAAAACCATATTTAAGTAATCTCTTGCTAAAATAGGATAATCTCCATCTGCTGAAATAGGGAGTTGATTATTTATGACATTTATAACCTGGCTGTCATGCCTCCAGTGCTGTCTTTATTTCTACCCTCCTATTATTCTTGTCGTGCACTCCCAGCTACTTATAAAGTACAAATAATACCTTCTTCCCGACATTCCCATCATAGTACAATACGCTAACACTGCAATACTTCTCTTTTCACTCTCACAGTATTACCAATGTCATGTAATATATATCATATCATAATATCAATACTTTCTCACTGACTACGCATCGCTCCTTAGTCGCTGCTCCTAGTTCACATCAGCATTTCATTTAACACATGGGTTAACATCAGATCATTACTCTCGCTATGTTTCTAAGCCCAGGTTACATCATAGGTTAAATATCTATGCCTATCTTATCCTCTCTATAAGTTTAAGAACACACTTACGAGAAGGCCTGAATCAGTCAAACGCACACTCTCGGTCACAATATCACTCTGTCGTGCATATCGTCTCATGCGCAAGCACATTATACAAGCATTGGGGAGCTGCTCGACTGAACTTTTTTACCGAGCTTTTATAGTACTACTTTCTCTCGTCCTTTCACTCCCTCATTCTCCCGCTATCTCGTGCTCCACGTACATTGCTTAAAAGTAGTTAGTAGTCTAGACACTGACCCCAAAATTCTATTTTCGAGTGAGCGCTCTAACCTTGGGTGACCTCGTGACAGTAGGCATTGTAAGAAGAATAATCCTGGCCACGACATAAGTGACAGAGCTGCATTGAACATTTCTGGACTGTGATGACGTCAACCCTGAGATAAAGTAATCAAGTGTTCATCCCAGCCAGCTGTAAGCAGCATTTGCCTTCTGACAGTAACTATCAAATAACATGGCTTTACCGACCCTTCGACACATATAACGTACATGTGCATCCCTACCCTTTATAAAAGGGTAGGGATGCACATGTACATTGGTAAGTCCCGAAGTAGCATTCCCATGTTGCATCTAGTGTACCTTTCAGTAGTATTTTGGAAATGAACTATTTCTACATACAGGCTGGTTAGCTCATGGTAATTTGACAACATCAGCAACTGGAAAATATTACGTTTCCCACAATCCTTCATAAAAGCAAACAAACGATTTATAACAGACAGATCTTTCGAGACTTTTCAACTGTTATGTTCTAAAGAGGGGACTGTAGTCCCATTATATAAATTTAAGATACACAGCAGCTGCATCGTCATCATCATTTCCATCACAGGCAGCAGAAACCAACATCAACTTTTTAAGGACAGCGAGAACAATAAACACAATAAGAACACTAAGCGAGAACAATAAACACAATAAAAACACTACCGTTTTGGGAGCAAGTTTATTTACCATGTTGTTTTGCTCTATATTGATTATCTAGGTTCAAAATAAAAACAGGCAGGATGACATACGAATGGTCAGTGTAGATATGCAGCATATATAATTTAAAAAAAAACAACAAAAACAAGAAACATCTGTACCTATGAACAGTATGGTGTAGTATATAATAGTAGTGAAGTTATCATCATAGCACCGCAAGAATTAAAAAAAAAAATATAGTAATTCTGAATTCATCAGCAAAAAGGCTTTATACTTTCAATGTATAATTGAATATTCCTCCCTCTTGCATAACTATTCAGCTGTCTAAACACTAAATAAAATAAACAGTAAGATATATTATTATATTGATTGATATGGGGGTCATGAACTGTGGGAGTTCAAGGCACTGGTTTAAAGGATATTTCAGAAACATTCAAAACAGGGCTTCAAAATTGTGCAACATCTGAAAACTCATTTTGGGATGGGGTGAAAGTGGAGGAGCATATTTTGTTCATAAACAAGATCATAAAGTGATGGTAATGAATGTCATCTTGAATGTGACGTGTCTATAGTGTTGTTATTTTCTTCTTTAGAACTTATCAGTACTGTAATCACCTCGCCGTTTTTCATCCAAATGCAGCATTAAGCTATTTGGTAAGTACATCATACAAGTGTTTGCCATAAATGATTAACACTGCTACATAACTGCAGATTTTTTTTCACATCCCACAGACAAGAGATGTTACTGGCAAAATTATTAAACTACAGGTGTCTTACATATATACACAGCTCAAATAACGCATAGCTGTAAAGATCTATCATTGTAAAATGCTGTTCTTAACCATCAAAATACATTTCCTCCCACTTTAATATCCCCAGGAGATGAACTGTAATTTAAATGAGATCGAATTTGTCATGATGTGACGTTGTATCTGGCAAAATTAAAATTCTTCTGTTGGCCTTTCATTCCACATTAAAAAAAAACCAAAAAAAAAACCTCAGGAAGATTTAGGCCAACATGTATCCTTGATTGTTTATATTAGGCCAACATTTATCTTTGATTGTTTATACAAATATGATATAGAAAAGAATTTTTACAGTCAAATGTTGGAAAACAAATTTTATGACAATAATAACCCTGTACAATAATCTAATGCAAGGGCCAGACTGACACAGTCTTAAATGACCACTTAGGCTAGCCCACTCCCTCTTCCCATCTTACCAAACTCATGTTTTCTACTCTGAAGGGTGAAATACCACTGACAACCCGAAGTAATTTGAGCTCTTGTACCACTGCACTGTTAAAACTTATATGCATGCCATATATACTGTATGTATCTAAGCTTCATTTTCTCCATACTAGCGCTTTCATCTGCTAGTATATGTCATGGTGGGCCTGATCCACCTTGAGTTTATGATAAATGAATAGCAATCTCTAATAAAGTGCTGGGTCTGTAAACATACACAGTACATATTATTTCTAAGTTTCAAAAGCAAAGCAACTGCTAGGGTGCTCCACTACAGTTAATTAAGCAGAAATTGGCAGAACAAATACAAAATGGACACATTCAAAAGCTGTGTGAGAATGAATATGGATGAATGATTTGATCAGTGAATTATCATTATTGGGGAATCTTCCGACATTTATATCTTTCTTTGACAGTTATGGTCAGGTTTTTCTGTTGACTTTGGTCAAGCTGGTAAAATCAAACAATCAAACACTGGTTTGGCATAACATTGCTTTTCAGATCTATTTCTTAAGTCACGCTTTGTCAGCTTAAGAAGCAAGCATCTGGAAACTCTCTGTTTTAAACCTGTGACAGGTCAAGTAGAATAGTTCAGGTCAGCTCTGCTTATCCATCTTCCATTTACCTGGAACACTATTTTACGAAATCAGAACAGCTTCCACTTTATTGTAAATTCAAAATTAAGCGCATGGACTTTGCATTCGTAAGGTAAACTGTCTCCACAAGGAAGGAGAAGCATATCATATATGCAGCTGACCATTACAATTGTAATGTTGTATGTATCTGAATATACAATATACATATTGTAACAATTGCAAAGACAGTACTGGCTTTAAAATCTGTACAAGTCAACACTATGACTATAAACAATCACAAAAACAGGCAAGAGAAGTAGAGCAGGGAAGATTTGCAGCTATAACAATAAGGAGATATTGCTGATGATATGACACAACATCGATGCCATTCCAAGGATGTGCCTAAAATCTTTGTTGGCACAGAACATACTGTCTTCAAATAAAAACAGCCCATGTTTACTCCCATTTTTGATATTCTTCATCTAGGAAAATCTCTAGATACAGCAACCCCTCTAGAGGACTGTAAACTGTCAAATAACAATCCTTTCATTATCTTTCCCTAAATTTGAACTAAAAATATAAGAAATCAGCGCATGCAACTTTCTGAACCTTTACTAGAGCAGTTTGAATGAATATTTGGATTACTTGGGGCAAAATGTCCACATCAGAATCTGATATTAATAAAAAGTTTTGATTTATGACAGAAACACTCAAGATAGTGATCTAAAATATTTAAGAAAATTTTTTAGGACATGTTCTCTTCATTCATTACTTATAAAGTGATTGGCTGTACTAAACAGTAATCCTTCTCTGCATCATACAGATGTTACTCACGTCTTCCTTACAACTGTGCACTCTAAGACATTGTTAACTCACTAAAGACTGATTAGTTTGTGGCAGTCTGCACAGTTCGACTGGCCTGAAAATGGCTGACTGTAACTTGGGTAAATGTAACTTAATTTTTCATTTCACACAGAAGCTAAGTTATCATATTAATACTACACATGTTCCAAAAATACTCCTACAAACTAAAGCATAGGCAAGTCAGTTCGGCCTAAGAGTTTGTGAAGTATCCATTATAACTATATCAATATCATATTAGTCTTCAGTAATGTGACAGCATATTGTTGATCCTTCCCTAATGGAAGGGACAGAATGTGTTCATCACATCATCAGTCCTCAGGGAGTTAAGATAATTTTCGATTAATGGGACTACCTTGGAACTGTAGCATCTCTAGACATGCAAAAGGGAAGCATCGAGAAGCAGGAGAGTTATCACAGCATCTATCTCTGGCAGCCAACAAAAATATGTCTCAATGGACCAGACAGTCAGATTCACATTGTTATGTCACTGGTTATAGTAATTTATCAGAATAGTCAAGGTGTGTCACATGAAAAAGATCCCTGCCCCCTCTTCAAGGATTAAAATGTTGTGGACCCACTGATCTTACACAGGCCTACTGTGTTCAGCCAGCTATCAAGTGGCCGCCAACACACACAGAATGTGGACGGCTCTGAATAACTTTATTTCCAAGCCAATAGATGAGGACGCTTGGGAGGCGGGAGGAGGAACAGACAAGAGAATGGAGGTAATCATAACTGAGTAAGATGGTAGGCTTAGTTGTATGAGATACAGAAAAAGAGAAACTGAGATAAAAAAGACTAAGAAACATTTGTGGAGAGATTTGAGTGGAGAAAATGTATGAGCCTGTGGCTTGACTGACCACCACAATGTCCACAATACCATGAGAAACAAGTAAACAAATGACTCATTCACAAAGAATGAAACAGGACAGTCACTTCAAATTCACATCTATCAAACACCCTCAAACTCTATGGATCCTTTTCATGTGACATACCTCATTCATTTACATCTATGTACAGTAGATAGATACAGGTATAAAAATACTTTAAGCTGTATATATCTATATTTTGTATTCTAATTCATGTATGCAGTCAACAGTCTAATATACCGACAGTGTTGTGTTACAATAATAGTATATATGTTCTCTAAACCAATGTCTACACTGTTTTAATAGGCTATATAAAACTAAGAGATATAATTGTTGAGCTCTCAAAAGAATATCAAATGCTGATAATGACAATCAAGTGCATAATTTATAGGTTATGATAATCCCCAGATTCTGTGAAAACACTTGATATGGGCATCAATTCATATTTCCTGCTCCAGTTTGAAAGAAAACTTAAAAAGCACAACTGAGACATTTGTTATGAACACAATGTGGAAGTTGTAAGACTGTCATACTGCAATCCACTCTGGTATGAATAAAAATATAGCTTTTCTTTTTACAGGTATACAGCTGTAACTTTTGATATTGACTTTAACTGCATACTTCTATATAAAGAGATTACAAACTTTATTTTAAGTTAGAAAATAAGAAGATTTTATAATCTCTTTGTCTATATAAAGAGATTATAAAAAAAGCTTGGCATTTTTAAAAAAAAATTCTTTGGGTGTGTTTCCGCTATGCTGAGAGAAAATACTTCAAAGCATGAGACTGAAACACCAAAATTTGTACTGTGAACTCTTCAGGCTAATCTAAAATAAAAATGTTCAGAGATGTCTCATACAAAGGCACTGAATAAAGTGAAAATGTATAAGGGGGAAAAAGATATGCAATTTTGTACTCTCCTTTTTGTCTGTTCCCACACAACCTACCACATATAATAAATCCGTCTCTTCTACCAGGATAAGTCAGACTGAGACTAAGACTGATATATTTTGAGACATGTGTCTTTAGCTCATTATTTATTCCAATTCAAGTTTCTTTGCCCTTATCAACATATTCCAATCCAGTGTATACAGCTGGGATGGTCTCACTATTAAACAATATGGAGGTCTTGTTTTGAATGATATGATAAAAAACAGTTAGCTTCTCATTTCAGTCTTTCCTCTTGCTATGACTGTGATCCACCTCCCACAGGTCAATCTCCTGCATCCTGTTTGGCATCAGTGTTTCTAAAGAACACACAGGAGATCCCTTCTACTGGCTGGAACTTTACTTGCTCTCACAAAACATATTCCAGTCTGTGGAAATGCTAATTGGAACTTGCTTATAGAGTGGACCATGCTGAAGCTTACAGGCTATCCCTGGGAACAATTCTATAAGGGGGAGTTGTCTCAAACGTATACTGTAAAGAAAAATAAAACAACAGAGAGTGAAGCAAAAAAATATTTCAGATCCATGTCAGGTGGACAAATAAAAATCTCTCAGCCATGGTTTGAAACACAAATGAATGAATTAATAAGCAATATAGCATTTTCTTTTGTCTTAACACTACTCAACTCCTCATGCAACAGTGTGAATTTTAAGTATAATGCATGAAAGAAATCAACTGGAAAACAATGGATTAAAAGTGGATCTGGAAAAAATAGGCCAACAGCGCCTAAGAGTAAAATTGAGGTAATTGAAAATTAAAACACAATACACTGCTACCAGCTTTGACAAATCAAAAAAATGATGAACGATAGCTTTACTTTCTAGTAAATCAACTACAATATCTTAATGCATGCCATCTGCTTATCTACATGCATGACAAGGAAGATGGCAGCAGCATTCCTCATAAAACATTGCCATTCCTTCACAAACCATCCAGACTCTCAATTAAACACCTTACATATGACCCCTAACTAAAATGTCAAACCACTGACCATAAAACACTGAATTATTGTATTTGCATGTCACACATTACAATTATCAGACAGCGTTTTATCAGGAAACAATACAATGATCTTCATGTAACAAGTAACAAACCTAACCATATCTGACTGTAGCTGGGTGTGAAATTCCGGCAAGCACCCAAAACAAATGGAGGTATCTGTAGCAGCCTGCATTCATGTGGCAAAATGGTTTAGGTCAAAGTTCTGTTTGATAACTGGTGTGGCTGGGCTCCCTCATATTCTGATACATGCAGCTTCTTTAGTGACCTATATAAACAAAGCCACCCTCTCTCCAATATGATTGCAGCATATAAAATAGGCATTTTTTAATACCCAATACCAAATTTCGTCAGTGTGTAATCTATGACCGTACAGAAAGAGCAGAGAAAGTTTTAGCCTGCTTATAAACTGTTGGTTGGAAGTATGTTCAGTGCTTCCCTGTAATACTATTGAACTGCATTTCCACAAAATAGAACAGACAACCTGATCCTTTAAGAGTATTACCTGAATAATAAAAATGATGCATAGAAATGTTAAAACTATGACCACTGCAAAACTGGTCCATGCCATCAAATGCATTTAAATTTGCAGATGTAAAAAATCTGGCTCAGTGATGCAGTTTAAACACTTTTTGGTGCTGCAGGAAATCTTCAACTAACATTTAAGCTTTAACTCAAAGAGTATTGTACACATGAAATTCAAGGGACACTTCAAACATTTTGTATCAAGTATATTTCATCATATTCATGACTACTCTAAGGCAACTGTTACTTTATGGCTTGGAAAGTGTTTCAGTACAATCCTAGTTTCATATAAAGCATTTTTGTAATAAACCTGTTTGAATGTATTTGCCAACGGATGCAGCCGCACATTTTTCTAGCGGGGGTATGAGTGGTTCAGCACACTGCAGTTCACAACTTATATACAATGGCAAGGTGGAGAAAATCATGTGTGAAAAATGAGGGCTGGAACAAAGAGACAGAGAAAGCAAAAGAAGAGAGAGACATCAGCAAGCAGAAGTGTTATCACACAAGACGCTGATTTACAAGTCACATCCTAAGCAAGAGGAGATGTGTAATATAAAAATGCATGATAACTAGAGAACATCTGTCAACACACGTGCTTCTAAACTTATATGAGAGAAAAAAAACAGAGAAAAAAACAAAACCTATGTATACCACACATCAGGGTTTCAAATGTTAGGCATGTCAATGTTTACTTTGCATTGAATAAATAATATGCCTTGCACCGCACCAAATCCAACTGTTCATATGACTAATTTGGGCAATTACATGTGTAAATAGCATGTTTGATACATAAATCTGGGTAAAACTGTAGACACATTTGCTTGTATTCATCCCACTCCTCAAATCACATGAGCTCTTTGTAAAATATAACAAACATGCCATTTTCATGGAAATGCCCATTAACAAAATCTACAACCCTTTAACATAATAAGGTTATCTAGTTATCATGTACTTCTGTTGTAAGTTAGATAAAGCTATTGACTTTGTCACTAGCGAGCATGTTTCTTGCAGTAAGCTTTGCCCCCCTTGGCACAAAACTGTTGCCCCTCCAGATTTACTTGACACGTCTGCAAGGGAAGAAAAACCAGGATTGGATTATTAAAGCAAACATTTTAATTCATGAGTCACATTATCAAGGTGGGGATCGGGGGATAGTTAAAGCAAGAGGACTCAATACATGAACATAGTAGAAATCAGAGATGCCATCACAATACAGTGAATTCCTCTGTCTGGATGACTGAAAATTTAACTTTTCCAAAAACTGAATGTTCAAGCATTTTGAAAAAAATAAACCCAAAATTTTTTTAAATCTGGCATCTCCGAGAAACAGAGCTTAGGAGTATTCTGGCCCTTCATCCCTTGACTTGATTGGTTTTTATCTCTTAAAATTACATGCCTCAGGCCACATCCAGATCAAAAGCAACATCAACTGAGCTGGCAGTCACTGAGTGGCTACCGCTTCTAGTGTGAACGAATAGTGGGAATTAAAAGAGAATTTTTATGTTATGCCACAGTGCAGCACAGTCACTTTTGGTCTGGACCAAGCCTTAGAGGTTCATCATGACATATACAGACATCATTAACAGGCACATAAAGAACAAATTCAGCTTGTGCATATTCTGGCACCAAACTGAAATTCCTAGCATACTGACTTGGACTTCATCAACAGTTGATAAGAACAGGATTTCTTTAAATTTTTTATCTTTGGATGGGGTAGGGTAGGGTGGGGTGGAGGTGGGGCCTGAGATTATTTATGCGCTTGCAGCTCAAAAATGAAACGTAAACGAACAAGAAGTTCATTATCAAGTTCAAGTGAGGCTTTACCTCTTTCCCTTTCAGCACAGGAAGGTTTGTTATAGGAACTTAACATACAGGCACTAGAAGAACCACTACTGCCCACTAAAACTCTAAAGTGGCAAAAGTGTCCTTCAAAACCTAAGAAATGAAGACACTTGGTTTTAAAAAAAAAAACAACAGGGGAAAATATTTTATTTCCATTGAAACATTTCATCATGCAACATTTTCACAATTTGTTCTTTATGTGCCATCATGCAACATTATTAGTAAGCTGGACTTCCCAACTTCATTTCCTGTAATGCAATTTAAGAATCTGCTCAGATTCTAAAAGCAATCTTCACTGAGCGCTATTACTTTAGCTGTTGATATCCACCAGCAAATTTGATGACATTTCATTATTATTAGTCATCATTCTGCTGTAGCAGAGAAAATCAGGAGCAGCTGAAAAGCCCATAAAGAAGAATGGAGAAGTTAAGGTGCAAAAGTCTCACTTTCAGCATTTCTCAGTCCATGCATAGTGCTTTACTTTCTAACAAGATACAAAATTTGAAGAGTGAGTTTTCATTCACATTCCTGTACGATGAACATTACAAATCAGTAGAATATTTAACCTAAAGCAACTTTTCAAAAGAACAGACATAAGGCACAGTAATATAAGGGACCTTTACAAGCCTTACGATCTTGACATGGTTGTCACATACAGTAATCTGTACATGGCAACCACCACTCAGACCTGATGAAAGTGGTCACTTTATGCAGGCTGGGGTTTGCTGATTGAGTAAGAGAAATCTTTCCCTCTGAGTTCCCAAAGATAATGTAATGACTTTCTAGCAGGTTTGGGGTTGCTGTTGGGCCATTATTGGATAGTCTTCAATAAGTCATTCATTTTCTCCCCTGACACTGTGATCCTCCTTGAATAACCCTTACAAAGTATTAGAATTAGCAAATATGTGGTCTCTTTAAACCATACTCTTTCCTTATTTTACAAGACAACAGCTGTAGCAATGGACAGGAGGTTAATTATATAGGAAAAATGAACTGTCTTTCTTGAGCTGACGCACTAGAATATACAGGTGTTTGCAAGACCTATTTTCTCATTGCAATGCTCTAGTCCGGAGTCCATAATTTCCAATAAAAGCAAGGAATAGTTCTTATCTCTATCAATCAAAGCGGTTTTAATTTTCAAAAAGGGTGTGGAGTTTTAGAAAGGAATTTTGGCAAAGAGAAAACTTAAAACAACAGATAATATACTATAGACCACAGAGTGAGTAGTACATGGATTGGTCACATGTCTACAAATCAGACAATTTTTTATGGCATTCCCTAACCTGCCAAGTGATTTTTATTTCATCAGGTAGGTGTATTTTTAGGCTTGATCTTTTCTTCCTCAATATGAATACACTGGAAAACGACACTAAAATCACTGTCTTCCTTCATTAATCATGTCATGTCACGATATTGTCCGCATTAAGTTATAAGGTTGTATTTCACAATTTTGTTTCTCCACAATGATCTGTATCATTGGGTATGAATTTCCAGCCTGTTTTGATAACAGTATCATACTTTATAAAGATACTCATAAACTATGGGTAAAATACATATCTGCGAAGAATATGATTTTTCCAATTAACAAGACAGTTGCAAGTGATCCTGTTTTTCCCCAAATCTCAGTTTTGTGAAATACAATGTTAGATATCAACATGGATGGTATCTCAGACAATGACACTTTGTTAACCCCTTCACTGCTGACCTACTATGTTCCCCTTGGAAGCTGGAAAAATGTCCAGAAAACACGGCCAACTAAAATAACATTTTTCCATAGAAAACCGGAAATTCATGTTAACAAAATCAGGGTTGCCACAGAAAGTAAAAAAAACCCCAAAAACACTACTTCTTAATGACATTTCCAGGAGTTTTAACATTTTTTTCCATGATAATAACATAATTAAAACCATTTTACAATAGCATTTCAATGCCTGAAATATAGCGGAGAAGAGTTCCATACAGAATAATGAACCATTAATCCAAGTTTTAAAAAAATTTTCTAGAACTTCTAGCCATATTTGCTGGCCACGGGTATTTTTCTAGATTTGAAAAAGTAAGTGGCAAATTCCCATAGTTTATCCTGATTTTTCAGGTTTGCCACAGCCCTGCTAAAAAAAATATAGCAGACATATTCTGAAAATCCACTGCACATTGTGGTGCTCAGTTTCAGAATGTACACTGTAGGATCATACAGTAGTGAAGGGGGTTTAAGAAACACACCAGTGACAGCTATTATTAAAGAAAGAAAACCTACCGAGCAGTTAAAGCACTCCGAATGGAAGTTCTTGCCCAAGGCCTCTACCCATCTGTCGCCAGGCTCGATAGGGAAATCGCAGCCAGAGCACATAGTCTGGAACATGGCTGCCCAGTCTGTTGGAGGAGATAAATACTGACAGTGAGAGATCTGCCACACATAGTTAAGAAGCATGGTTTTGAATTCACATATTACAAAGTTATTCTCAATCAGCCTTAGCCTTGGCTTTCAAGGATATTTTCTATATAGAGTCTCCAGCATTTTATACAAACAGTATTTAATAGCAATCCCCATAATCAAAATTTCTGTTAATCAGCTGTCCTCCAACATGATCTTTCTAATCCTTATTGTCTCTTTGCATGTCCAAACACTTAAAATCTTTTGTGTTGTAACACAATTTGAATCCTTTGTTTCCTTACGAATAGAAATAACATTACTGGCCCCTGGAAATTGTTTATTTGTTTGAATTAGAGATTTACAGCATGTCAGCACGATTACAGCAATACTGCACCATTCTAGCTGTAAAACTTACTTCTTGGGTAGAATTTTCCTACCAATATTGCCTGAACAAAATATAACTACTTTTCTACAATTTTAAAACTGTCAAGAGGGATTTTTAATGCATGCAGTCATGTTCATAGGACCTTCTGGTGTTTTGTTCATATGCAAGAAGATTAGACATTAGCTTTCTTACGCAAAACCCCATGTGTTTAACCCTGTGACCAGTGCCGTAGTCACAGAAACACATTCTAGAACATACAGTACAATACCAAGTCAGAACCCAGTGAAAAATCTTATCACAGAACCTTTTATTACCAGACAGTGGATCCGTGCGGGGCTTCTGGCAAGCTTGCCATCTCTGTCTGCTTCCTTACTTTCACCCATTTAAATGCCTGAAAATATTTCCCCATCATCATACCTTGTTCACAGAAGTACTTCCCATCCTCAATGTGGAACTTCGTGCCCCCAATCGGTTTGTTACATTGGTGACACAGGAAGCACTGAGGGTGGAAGCTCTTCTGCAAGGCATTCACGCATTCCTGAAATGTGTAAAAGTGAAAGGGGCAAGTGTGAGTCATCTGTGACAAAGATGTCTTTCAGTCCACAGGGTGTCATAAAATATGTTGCAGATTATATTAATGACAGAAGAATTTATGACAACATGTTAAAGGGACTTGATAATGTTGAATCATTAATAAATTCCATTTCAACACAGGCCATTTGTGTGCCAAAAACTATTTCTTTGGCTTGGAGGTCTGTGCTCACAGAATTATAGCCCCCCCGGCATAAATCAAATCTTTGTATTGTGGAAATAATATAAAACTATAGCTCTGACAAGTAAATCTTAAAACAGTTACTGCTTTTCACTGCAGGGTCCCTTGAAAAATACAAATACACATGAGCATGAGTAACAAAGTGCAGATTCTGATGAGTTGAGAGCATAACCAATGAGCAACCCAGATCATGAACATCTACACCTTAAGGCAATTGCTGCAGAGGTCTGAGCACCTATGGGTCTACCCAGAGTACAAGGATGTCGGTTCTGCTAACTAGTAACCAGTGTTGGGGACAGAAATCTAATTAGCGCTTACGAGAGTGTTTTACCAAAATGCACTAAAATCTTTCCAACAACCTTAGTCAGAAAAAAGTAATATTTATATAAATGAGAGGGAAATGTTTTGGTAGTCCAAACTGCTCTCAACATGCAAGAGTAACATGAGACAGCCCCTATCCAGCTTTGAAATGGCATTTTCAAAATAAATTTTCTAATTTAAATCCGTATTACTGAAATTCCACCAGCAATCTTACTAAGTCATCAGCAGATTGGCTTTTAAAAACATTTACATTGCATATGAACAATTTTCCAATTAACTTTGAGCAGTTGAAGCTAAGTTTCCATTGCCAAGGCTCAAGTGTCATACAACTGATCTAAACAGAAGGACACTTAATCAAAATAAGTTAGTTTACTGGCCACATGGCAGAAAACATGCTCAAATAGATTGTTATAAGGGCTCAGTTTTTCACACTGAATTTTGTCAAACTTAACACTACAGCTCAAGTCAAAGTTAGTCTTCACAATCTTACTCCAATAACAGCTTGCCCACATCTGTCACAGTGCGGAGCAAAGTGTATGGCATAGTCCTTCTCGCAGTAGAGGAAACCTCCCTCCTCCACGAAGCCGATATCCAACAACTTGGTGCCACACTTCGGATTGGCACAGACAAAATGATCTGGGCACCAGCACTTCCCTAGAGCCGTAACAAATGGACCTCTGAGGGCAAAAACAAAAATTAAATGTGAATGAACGAACAGTATTATAATACTATGCCTTATCAGGGTTATGAACCATTACTGAAAAAAAATAAAACTGAAGTCCCAAAGAAGATAAAAACTCATTTCTGGCCTCAAATTTGATTAACAGTATTGTGCAATATGACCTCAGCCTAAAATATTTACATGAAATAACTTACCTATCAAAAATAACTTACTGAAGATCAAATTTCAGAATTAAAAAACAATGGACAAAAATATGGGACCACTGAAAAATTGATCTCAGGAGCCAAATAACAAAAACCTAACAAAACAGGATTTCCACCAACTATCACAGTGATATAAAAAAGTGGTAGATATGGGCAGAACCATATTTAATTTCAATGAAAAAGTATAAAGCAAGTGATAATCTAGAATGACTAGGCACATCATTATCAAAATGAGATCAAACCTGATGGGCATATTACATCCAGAGCACACAGGGATACGTCCGGCTGATGGGCCAGTTGCTGGGTTCATGGCAGCATCTCCCTTCTTGCCTCTAGTGGCGCCAACACCAGTGGGCACAGGTGGTGCCGCAGAGCCAAAGGGACGAGGCACAGCATTGGTTACAGGGGCAGGAGGGGCAGGGGGTGGTGGGGCCCAAGCCTTGGGAGCAGGAGGTTGGTGAGAAGCGGGGGCAGACACTGGTTCTGAAGTAAAAAAAGATATAACATATTTACTTGACATACTGTACTTGTATAACTGATATTATACAATGACTGCCATTAAAAAGCATCCAGTAAAAAGCACCTAGTCAACATCCTATCCTTCCTACATACAACCATTGCATTATCATCATTATTATTGTCATAATCACCACCATCACTGTCATTGTGGGCCTGTCTGGTTGTGTACATATTTTCTAATTGTGCTCAGTATGTAATAATATTTCATTTATATAATATCAAAATTAACAAGGCAGCTGTGCTTAAGGTTGCATTACATTACAAGTCTGTGCAATATGAATTTCAAAACTAAAAGCACTTCACTCAAGAGCATCAGATACTTAATTACATGTATCTCATGTACCACTCCTTCCCCGTCAGTGCTTTATCAGGAACCACAATTTTTTTGCAAACCTCTCATGACATCCAAACATGTACTCAACATTTTCTTAAAGACTAGAAGCCTTAGAAATACAGCAAAGAATGCAAACTTATAATGGGGAAACATACAACGTATGAAACTGAACTACATTTTACAACTGAAGAGGGCAGCTCTGTACATCAAGAAAAGACAGTAACACATGATAAAGATCTATGAAAGGATCTCTTCAGTTATGGTGTCAAAACTTAACTGCAACACTAAAAGCCTCTTTGCCCCGCAATACAAAGCTGCCATGTTTATGACAGAAAGCTCAGCAATAGAGAGCTTTCTCATGTTCATTTTTTTTCTTTGTGAGAACTGACTACTTGTCTCATAAATCTGCATGATAGCTCAACCAGTTTTAAGCCTCTGCCTGTTAAATATAGCATATACAAGCTAAGCACTTGACATGCACAAAAATGCACTGGTTGGCCCAATAATGTTTCCAACTTGATCAGCATTGTAACAAGAAATACACTGATTCATGAGACCTGAGTATGTACACTCCTCAGATCAAAATTTCTCGATTCCTTTATTGCGGCCAATAAATTTCAACATGTTAAAGATAATCATGAAACTGAGGCAGGCTGGTTACAGAATCATACAGGGAATGGTATAATATATTTCATTTCCAAACATTCATCATAATCTTGACCAAGAAATCAAAGCAAAATCACAGGTGAAACTCTGATATGACAATTCATGTCAAATCAACTGTGGATTTACACTGCCAGTATTAACTTCATTTTGATATCATCTGTGAAATCACACAGTCCTTTCAAAAGAAGTGCCAGTACTATATATAACAGAGAAAAACAAATCGCAACTTACTGTAGGCGCCAGGAGCCGCAGATCCTCCTCCACTGTTAGAAATGAAAGAAAAAGAGACATTGGTCTACAGAACATTCATAACAAATGTAAAATAAAATTAAAACATCAATAATTAAAAGAGGTTAACTGAGACAAATCATAAAATGTCATTCCGAGAAAGATGCACAGCATACTCATGTTATCAGATAGACACACACATGGCTATTCTAGAGGCATCATCATCTTCACATGCAAACAATACATTGTCATGATGAGTACACACTGGTAAGTTATGTCACATATACATTCTGTATCTTAAAGACACTCCACCACTACTAAGGATATATCCTTAACTATGAATGCAGAGTTTCTTTCCAATCATCTGTGACTATATCACTACTTTCTTCTTTATTAAATCAAAATACACTGCCTAACAAACAGTCCAACTCTACATACTGACAGTTTTACCCACACCCAATGACATCTTAGAATGAATTATTTCTTGTTCAAATATATTTTATAGATCACTGGAAAGAAAAATGCCATTTGCCCACATAAGATTATCCTCATCAAATCACTTTGCACAAAAGCATGAACTCCCAGGAGAGCTTTTATGGCATCATTTGCAAAGTGGGCTTTGGAGAAAGGATTAACATTTTACTTGCAATTCATATACATAATAAGGGCCAAGATAATGAACTCATGCCATAAAACCGCCTTCACCAATATCTCCTATTCATCTGGGTTCTCTTTAAAATCAAATATCATTCCGCTCATCAAAGAACAGCTTGCTAGGGTTGAAAGGAAATTATTAGAGTCATTGGATCTGCACCAACTCTTTCATCTCACAGTATTGCAGATTTGGGACAGCCCCCACCTGTCAAGCTGCTGCTGGAGCATTTTAAATGTTCGTGAATGGGCGGGCTTTGAGTCCTCCTCTTTCTGTAGAAGTCCCACCTCCTCCTGCACCAATCGAAAGGTTTCAGAGGGAATATACTTTTTCCTACCATGCTCATCGTACTCATTGTCATCTTGTTGTGGTGGTGGGGGTGGAGGTAGGTCAGGTGGGCTGGAGTTACTGAAATAATCACATACAGGCAAACATGTCAACACTATTTGGCATGCACAAGATGCAAAGAAAATCTCATTGTCATTCCAATTAGTTCAACATCAGAGGATTTCCAAACAGGGTACATGAGCAATCTGTTTGTTTTTTCCAAGGGAAAAATGAAATCAGCCAGATAAAAACCACTGCTCAACAACTCTTCTAAACCTGACTGAATACATGTCTCTGAATAACTTAGCTACTTAAAAACTCATCGATCTACTGTTGAATCCATGTTGGCTCCAACAACCAAAATCAATAGCTAAGCCTTTTAACACACAATTTAGTGCAGGGATTTCCAATTCCCCCGAGTGATTTTCTGATACCCTAGGATGAATGACTATAACAAATTTAAGTCCATTCAGCTGTGTCAAATATCCATTTATTTTAATGCATTAAATTTCTATTTCTTTGGCAAACACTTAGAAATGCATGCATAACTAAGTAAGTGTAGTTTGCTTGAATATAATGTTATTATTAGAAGTCTAATAATGCATGCTTATATCAATGAATTCATCAAAATTGATTCTGTCTTGCGAGGCATTGACCATAATAAATCACTTTTAAATGCACTGAGAACTGCGATATAAGTTAGCATAGTTAAAATACTTGGAGACAGACGACAATAAATGGGTGCAGCACTTTGCTGTATATCATGTCAGTGAAAAGATTAAAAGATCAGTTGAGAGAAATGTGAGTTTCAGAAACAGGAATGTTAATAAATAACACAGCTATTATGCCATTCCAATGAAAGAAAGCAAGTGTAATGCTAAGAAATTGATGAAATTTGTCACAAGTTTCAGCCCATTCAGTAGTGAGGAAAAAAAAATGAATGAAATGAATCTTTGAGCAATCATCAATATGCCTCTCATACAACACACAAAATACTGCACTGTATTCACCAGTTCCCCACTGTGTTCCACTTCTTATATCTGCACCCAAAATAGAAGGAAGCCAAGCACGCAGATTGCGAGAGATAGTGAAGAAAAGAAAACTTGAGAAAGATGGGTGGAACTGTGCTGTCTTAATCATACTATCAGTATTCTGGTGTTTTGTACGTAATGGGACATTCCATTGAATCTTCCAACAATTACTGTCACTTACTGCAATGTAAAAATTGCTCAACCTGCCGATGCTTCACATAGTTTACTTTAGACACCAAATGTTTTGCAATGCAATAAAGTGACACAATAACTGATGGTGTGACGTTCTGTGGATGCACTGATTCTCTAAATGAAAAAGGTTTAGATATTTAATTTTACATTTGCTCTTATTTTCTCAATTAGGCAAGAACATGTGGTGTAATTTTAACATTTTCCAGGCGAGTTTCATGATCAGTGCTGTGCAATACACAGTATATTCACTTATAACCAATGAGTTGTGGTTGGTGCTACTGTAAAGTGCCTGAATTTATTTGTGTGCATTCCCTTTTAATCAACCAAACCCCTACTTAAAGCATGAATATTTAAAATGAAACAAAAGCTTATCAAGTATGAGGCACTGTTCATACAATTTAAAATGTTCATTTATCTCACATAAGAGAATATTTGACATAAAATGAACGAGTGTAAAATAATGTTTCTGTCTCACAGAAACTGATATTATTATACATACTGTAGAGTGACCCTGATCCTGGCCTTTCACTGGTCAGAGAAAGTTTCAAGTGATGAATAATGTCTTAAATTTGTTGTGTATTTGGCTGATGGTGATAGGAGAAACATAAGTGTTGACTGTCTCTAGTTCAGTGAACTATATGTGCAGACTGAATGAATGCTGGAAAAAAATTTTTTTTTTCTTAAGGTGTGAACTGTAAGCTGCAAAAAGCCAAAGCAAGTGAAGCCAAGGTGCTGAAATGCTCATATGGACCAAAGCAACGAGAAGACTGGCAACTTGCTACAATAAATCTATGTATTCCATGGGAGACTTTACCCAGGAGTATCATCTTTGTCAACCAGAAACTTAGACTGGCCCTCGAGCTGCGTGGAGACATTCTCATCAGAATAAAGCCCTATGGGGTTGTTGTATCTCTGGGACATTAGAGCTTTCACTGTGCCCGGCTTGCTGCCTGGCCCAAGAGGGGTGGCAGCTGGGGCTCGTGCTGGTTCTGGGGCAGGCTTGGGTGGCGCGTTGAAGCTGGTAGCAGTAGTGCTAGGGCCAACACGTGGCTTTAAGGCTGTGTTCAGCACTGAAATTAAGGAGAATTTACATGGAGCACACACATGGATTAGTAGGCTGTGGCATGCTGCCATGCTGATGGTGGTAACTCTCAATGTGCTGCTGGCAAACAGCTCTTCATTCTTAAATCATTTCATATTTTTTTTCTTGTGCCGTCTCCTATCTTGAACATCACCTACTCTTTACTGCCTGAATAGCCTCACTGATTTCAAAGCATATCTATGTAAAGACTTCAGTATTCATAATTAAGTCTACTCAATCTCTCACTCCATGCTATAAACCCTGATCTAGTGTAAACCACTGGAACAGCAAATGTCAGAACTTCTTTAATAACTGTCTGCACTACTGTCCACGACTTTTCCTACCTCTAACTGAAGACAAAGCATTCTTATCAGAACTCATGATATTCTTGGATAATGATTAGGAATTTTGCAGCTCTCCAGATTACAAGGCAGAATTCCTGATCGTAAGACTGAATTTGAAACTATTATGTACTAGTGTTGACTTCTACAATTACCTCTCCCCTCATCCATGAGATTGGCCAAATATTTGAAAGACTTAGATTGGTGCTGAGCTGGGTCGGGTGCATCCTCTCTTTCTGCATATTTTTCAGCCCCACCTTGAAATGCTGGCGCCTCTTTTGGCTCGCTACGATTGTTTATTAGTAGAAGAGAAAAAAAAATAATAACAGGGAAAAAACCAAAAAAAACCAAATGTTGGCATTAAATACTGTTCAGACATAATGTCTCAAACTGACAGAGCACACAAACACACACACAAACTAACCCCATACCCATACATCTGGTCCAAAGCATAAATCATGTAATGCAAAAGACATATTTTCTCATTATTAAAATTGTGATGGGCATAGCAATACATGTACTTCCTCACTAATATCACTGAAATTGATTTCCTGCAACAGATGAGAATACCACTTTCTTGAACAGCAGCTGAAGAACATCTCTGCGGGGCAGTATCATATTTAACACATAGACTAAAGCTAAACAATGAAATTCTAAGAAACTGACAATGTGTGCCCCTACAAACATAAAAGATCTGACCCACAACATCAACAATTTCTAACACAATACGAAAGACTGAAAATGAAGATAGTCTAAAGGAGGTGTCCAGAGAATGAATAAACATTGTAAACATAGCTCTTGTTAACATAGATATCAGGAGTTGTAAAATGGGGTGTGACGTCTACACTGAATACTTTATGCAGGTGGATAGTTATTAATATAAAACACATCACGCTGCAAACAAGGACAAATGGTGATAGGGGAGCTGGAAAACATCACACTCTAAAATCAGCACTGCTAAAGAAGAAAGAAAACATGCACCAATGTTACATAGTTCCGCCACCACTCGAAAAACAAATTTCAAAACATGCCATTAACATTGGGCAAGATTGACAGATAAAAGTAAAGTATTATCAAAGATATGCACCGCTTAAAGCAGAAAGGCATTAACTTCTAAAGCTAATCAAGATATAAAGGGCTTATCCTTGTCAAAAATTGTATTCTGATTTAATTTTTCCGAAGCCTGAGTAGCAAAGCTAGGTAGTGTTAATGCCTTTCCACTGTTAGCAGTGGGCAAGTATTTAAGGCCCTTCACCAAATTTTGACATTATGTTGTAATTTGAATTTGGTGAAAAAAAAGAGAACATCATTATATGTTGTAGAGAGAAGAGAACCAATAGTTCTTTGATGCTGGTGAAATACTTTCATACAGGCTGAGCTAATAATTATGGGAACATGGGGGTAGGAGAGGGGCCAGCAATGAACAGCTGTATCAAAAAACAATCACTGTAATTTGCTGAAGGAAGACAGAACTTGTGATAACATAGTGTACTGGGCAATGGAAACAATGTGTGAAGCATCTGATACACCAGTGTACACAGTATATGTCACATTTTTCCCTGACACTTTTCTGTACAGACCTTGGGGAGATTTGATCCCTTGCCAGATCATGGTTAGCTACCTGTTCTCCTTCTATTCAGATGATGCACAATGTGTACCAAACGTGTGGTAAATGATTAGTCTTGGCCCCCATATAAACTTTTAAAATGTCATTTCTTTAAAACATGTGTATCTCATTGACAAATTTGTATGGTTAGCTATTACTGCTATGTCAAGAGCCAAGAGTGCCTGAAATCTTTAAGAGAGAAAAACAAGAGGATGGGTTTTTGCTAAAAATCATTGCACCAGCATTAATCGTATAAATGTTGTTGTCTTTAATATTCTGTGACTGAGAAAACATCACCAAACTACTCAAATCCCTCACTCTCCATACTAAACACAACAGGATCCTACTCAACAACCCAGCGGCCAGGGAGACGGTGGGATGTGAAACATCTGCTATGCAGAGCTGACCTATCAATAGCAGCACACTGTGTTGATAACCTGGCTTGTTAGAGAGCCATCATTCAGTGATGCCCTAATTTACTTTTTCTTTTTTTTTCTATGATGAGCAGATTTATGGGTCAAATGATATCACAATGTGCCACACATCAAGTGCTGGCCTAGTGGGTCTGAATTATGCAGGTTGTGACAAGTTTGAGGATCTTTAAAAATGCTTTTCTTGATGAATATTGGAGGCATAAGGTATAAATTTTTTCTCTTTCAGAAAAAGATATTTGTAATCCCACATCAACAAAACATTATGAATTACTTTGATATAACTACAGTCGAGCATGAATACCTTAAACATGTGGAAGTTGAAATCAAGGTTCCCTTCATCAAATTTTACAGACTCGCCTGAAGAATTCGATTTATCCATGCTTGCCTGTATCTTCAACTAAAAACGCTAACCCTGATCTTGGAGGGAAGTAAACACTTAGTAAACCTAAGACAGTTTTGCAGACCAAAAGTTGATGCCAATTATCTGTTCCCTCTTTGCCCATTAGATCTATAAATTTCAGGTCTGAAGTACTGCAACAGAAAGACTAACAGAACAGGTGATGATTCTCAGTTACTGACACAGAAAGTCTTGTGGCCACACGACTCGGTATCAATCAATGGCCAGTACTGATGTATCTTACAGGTAAAAGTAATACATGTACAAGGAATAACCTATCACACATTGCACATCACTCTACCTGGATAATGACAAGTTTGAGGTTTGCTGAGACAGGTTAGTTTCATAGCTGGGTCTGGCAGGGGCTTGGCTACCAAAGGGACGTGGAGCAGCATTGAAGTTCTGAGGAGAAAGAAATGTTGACATAATATATAATATAAAATTCAGGCATAACATTCATTTTATGAAAAAATGTCACATGTTTCCCACATAACCCAAAGTATTTATGATACTTCATAAAATGGGACTCAAAACCACAAAAATTTTTCTAAAATCATAACTCATAAATCCAGATGACCAGACATTAGATGTAGACTAATACATTAAGTGGATTTCCCACCATTTCCTTATATCAGAAAATTGTCTGCAATGGGATACCTCCACTGTATAAATACACATATGGTTTGGAGTATCACAAATCTTCTGAAACATAACACACTTTAACTATTTAATTTTTGCATTTATAGTTTTTGTTCTTGCCGAGATAAAATTGTCAAATATTCAAAATTAAAAAAATATGAATGGATTCAATCTGACTGTGCCAGCCTGACTTTTCTAGAGCAACAGGAGATACAATGCATAAAATACAGTTGGTTATGTTTCATGGCAGCTCCACCGTATGCAGAAAATGTGATTTCCCAGAGCTGCTTTGCTTTTCATCTCTATATCTGTTTTCTGAAATGTGTTGCAATTATGTGGCTAGTCTAATGAGTAACTGGACAGTGATTAAGCAGAGTGGATCAAAGCATTATAAGACATTTTCTCACCTGGGATGAAGAACCTGTAGGGGAGTAGGCTGTGGGTGTGGGGTTCCAACTGTTGCTTGTGTTAATTTGGGGACCATTGAACTTGTCATAAGCAGGAGCGCCTCCCCTGAAGGAGAAAAAAGAAAGCAAATCTACAGTCTTGAAAAGCATATCGAGTTGGTTTGAAAAGTTTCGGCAAGAAACAAGCACTCTCTGCATTCTATATTTGTATTCATAAGATTAGTACACTACTGAGAAACAAAGCTACAACAGTGTGAGTAGCTTTGCATAATTAAATCTATATAAAAAGCATGAAAACAAAACAGAAAAGAAAAAAACTCAATGGTTAACTTATGGAAATTTCATGAGCATTCAATGAAGAGGTGAAAAGTGCCAAGTAGAATACTGTAAATATACTAATCTAAATGAAACAGCATCGAGTTTAAAGGGTTTTTGGATTGAGATATCCACGGGTCATATCTGCTATCAACTGAGAGCTTGCACAGTAATGATGGGACCTCTTACCATCATACGAATTACACTGGTATATTGGTGCTGAATGCACCTTTAATGGTGTTCATCATGCAGAGTCAATTAAGTTCCTACAATGATAAAAGATGTCATCGTTAATGCGCATGCTCTCATTTGACTCATTTGCCTGTGCTACCAGCCTGGAGTGGTCAGCTGCCTTGGTGTATGTTAGATATGGACAATACCACGGTGAACTTCCACACAAGACAAAGGAAATAAATGGCAGTCATCAGTAACAACACCCAAAACTCTGCAGGTTTACCACTGTCCTTATGCACCAGAATCAAGAGTTTTAAAAGGAGAGAGTGAGAGAGAGAGAGAGAGAGAGATATAGATAGAGACAGAGACAGAGAGATAGACAGACAGAGACAGACAGATAGACAGACACACAAACAAAAACCCTCTTGCCTCGTGCCCCTATTTATCAATTAATCAATAGCGAATAACGCTGGCTATCTCCAAAACTATAGAACTCAGATGAAAAGATGGAAATATTAAAGGACCAGGGGTATTTATTTGCTTCACAGGCTAGTAAGTCCACATTAAATTTTTATGAAATTGAAACCGCGTATATTTTTCCTTTCGCCTAGTCTAAATGCTCCTCAGAAAACACTGCAGGAATGTCGGGATTTTTACCCTACGTGTGCCACCATCCATTACTCGTGCTGTGTGACGTCAAAAAGCAAAATGGGCTCGCAGACGACTGGTCCAGACAATTTATGAATTGTCTGCTGGCTTTTTTCGCTTTTATGACGTTAAGCAGTACGAGTAATGGCGGCGCATAGAGGAAGAAAATCACAACATGCCAGTGGTGATTTCTCACAGTTCGTCAGACGGAAGGAAACTACTCAGTTTAAAGTTTTTGACAAAAAAATGTGGATTTTTAGGCTGTGAAACAAATATCTACCCTCCGGCACAGGCGTCTGAAGATGGATTGACCTATCTGGCAGATGCTGTCTTTTACATAAAACAGCTGAAAATTAATGAACGCAGCCTCAGGAATTACCACATTAGTATAAACTAATCAGTGGTACAAGAATCACTAACTGTAATCTGCAATTATAACTTGCCTGCAATTACTTATGGCGTGCAATGTAGAGACATATAATTAAGAAAAAAAATGTGTGTAAACTTGAAAGGACCTAAAATGATGATCTGAAGAGATTGAAAAAAAGTATGATTAATATGTAAACTTAGAAGACCTAAAACAGTAATCTACGGTGGTCAGTGGTACTGATCATAGATGTTAGTGCAGTTAATATAATCTTATAAAACTAGCAAAGGTCTTGGCAAGCAAGAAATGTTCTGTGTTTTTGGAAACATTCACGAGATAAACTATCCTTTTCAGTGATATATCAACACAAACATGCAGAAAAGATCCTTTTTTTTTTTTTAACAATACAGCCTAGCATATAATTCCTATTGTCTCTTATACTGTCTCTTGACGAGAAGAAAGGAGAGGAAAGGTAGATGGGGCAAACAGACTGACTACCCAATATAATTTCTATTTTGCCTTTTTTTATTTCAAGAAATCTACTGGGAATCTTATAAATTCATGGGCTGAAATACAAGCATGCCGATGAACCATTCAAAATGATGGTTGTCCAGGACAGGAATAAAAGATATTTCTGATATTTCAATGGCAAGGAAAGGCAAACATAGAATAAATAAGTGAAACGTTATACTCAAACTGTATACGACACACTTGACAAACATGCGCTTCTGCAGCAATGCATTCAAAATCCACGAAGCTAAATACAGAACTTGGAATATAAATTCCTCAACTCTCTCTCTCTCTCGAGCAATGCTGTGTAACATGTATAGAAAGACTACATACTACACCATCATTCTCGTGACACTTGTCATGTAAGTTCCTTGTCACGATAGACATAGGAGTAAGAGGACGTCGAAAAGAAGTAACATTACATATAAGGCTCGTAGCTTCAAGCTATCGAATTCACAGTGTAGAATTAAACCGTATGACATCTACTAGCGCGTTTTCGAATGTATACCTTGAGACAACTTAATGTTTCTTAAGGCCAGTATAATACTTGATACTTCATAAGTGGGTTCACACAAGCCATGTGGAGGACTATCTGCTTTCCTTCTCTCTCTCTCTCTCTCTCTCTCTCTCTCTCTCTCTCTCTCTCTCTCTCTCTCCGTCTCTTACATTGCTTCACGAAGCTATAAATAAAAGTATAAAACAGGTTTTGCCGGGGTTGAAGAGACATAATATTAATTTCATATGCTGTTCAGTCTGATGGGACCGGCTTAAGGACTTGTAAATTTCTTATGACAATGTCCGTAATGGTGTTTTAAGTAGGATGGGTGGTGACTTCTTACACCTTCACTTGACATAAACTATAGTTCATGTGTAATTTGTATCGCTCCTACAACAGCAGTTTAAAAGTAAGCAAATACCGGTCGTAAGATTTTTGTTATGTGGTGGAGCACAGCTATTATACAGCCTCAGACCTAAGAGATTTAGCATATTCCTCTTTCCTTCTCCACCACACCACTCTTTTCCGGACACCCCTTGGCGCCTACAACTGTAAAACTTGTCGTCAAGTGAACACAAAAATGACTCTTACACGACTGTAAAACATGGAATTTCGCAGCCTTTCCTCCTTCACACCCTCCCTCCACCCCACACAAAATTGTCTTTTTTTTGTTTGTTTGTTTAAAGAGGATTTTATAAAGTCTTGATCAATGCGGAGGTTTTTGCACGCTGCTACAAAGAAATTTCGATTCTGGGCTGATGAGGAACTTCGAAATCCGCGTTGGGAACCTATACATACAGTGGACCTGTGATAACAGGACCGAGCTATTATGATGTGTTATCTGCGGTTTTGTGTTATTCAATTCGTTGTTTTTTTTTTTTTTTCGTTAAGAAACAAAACATTTGGGATTGTTGAACATGAGTGTGCTTAACATAGAATTGAGAATTGTTTTAAGCAATGGTTGTGTTAACAAAGTTCCACTGCGTATTCCTGTCGTCTTTGTGATGATTTTGATGAAATCCAAGTCCTCTGCTGACTCAATACTACGCTACGCACAGTAGCCAATCCAGTCCAGGCAATCTCACCCACAAGCAAATACTTGGCACTCAGACAGTAATGAGACAGCCTACTGCTAAAATGTATGCTGTATAACATCAGGGCTATCTTTCCTGACGTATGCCTAGCGCTGCCCACCTGTGCTCACAGATAGGCCTATTATAGAGTGTGCTTTAATGGATACATTCAAATACAGTATCTATTAACGTGGGTATTCACGACTGTGCGTGGTATCTTCGATAATCAATATCGATTCTGACGTCACAACCGAGCTAGCTACCGAGGTCAGTGGTCGAAATTAGACAGTGATTTGAGTTTTTAGAAACAAAATACTACTCAGGTAATTGCTGTCAGAGTTTGAGCTAAAGGTGGGATAAGCCACGTTCTAGAACTCCCGGGAGTCTCTTGAGAATCCGCTTGTGAGTCCTGCAATCGAATCTAAATAAAATAATAATAATTTGAAAAAAAAAACCAAAACCACACAAACTAAATTAAACAGAACGACAGTATCGCCAATATCGATATCTCGGATTGTTAGTAATGAGTATTCATCCAAAGGCCAGGATCGCAAGGACTCTATTTCAATATCTAATGCACTACGATACCGCCCTACCAGCCTGGGAATGCCAACTCTGGGCCACTATCAGTGCAATCCTGACAGTGTTTATAAAAATCAGATCTTAACACAGCTACTGTACTGTAAATATACTCAGTTCTACTTAATTGCAACTCCTCGGTAGCACGGAGTAGTAAGCTGCGACTAAGAAGATGTGCGACTAACCGGTGTCTCTCTTATAGACAAGGGTGGTCTGTTATCTGAACACTGCTGCATTCGAGCAATTAATGTTCCAGTTTTGCAGATTGTGTTTAAACGAAGTATGCATTGTATGATGATGTATTAACATAAACGTCACTGGATAACTGCAATCACAACTCGTTCCCGACGTTATGCTAAGCGATTAACTGCAGTCGACTGTCGTGATTAACCGGAATCCGAGTCTATAATCAGTCATTAGACGCAAACGGAATTCAGTGTCCTTTATCTCCGCCCATTATGAGCTGCATTAATTGGGCCCAAGTCTACCTTTCCCACAACGATATGATATTAAAGCTCAGCTGTTTATCCTTCACCCCGCTCAAACGTAAAGCCCGTCTACCAGGTCACGTTAACTCTTGTCTCGCCATCTGGTTACCAATAGGTTGTGCTTGAGCTTTTCAGTTTGTTTTTGTTTTTGTTATTGTTGCTCCTGCTGCTGCTGTTGTAGATCGACCATATACCTATCAAATTTCCTCCAGGTTCTTACACAGTTAGTTTCGCAATGCCAACTGCAAAACAGAATTCTATTTTGGCACTCTCGATAAATACAGTGTGAGGCTCTGCTACTCACACACAACCGTGCACACAGCTGGACTGATTTGGACATCTCTTCGCCAATACCGTATGACCGAGTCAGCAGTTGTTATGCAATGTTGCCCTAGAACTACTCGAATCTGTTCACGGCGGCACTGCCACGTAGAGAACTTGCTTCATAGAGTCGCCAGAGGAGAGTGGTCATAACAGACATGACTTAGCCATAGTAATATTTTAGGTTAGCACCTCATTCTGCCTGCACGTACACCATGACCTAGCGAGCGAACTCAAGCCCAAAATGAACTGGAAACCCCACATGCTCATTGTAATGCTCCCATGTCCCTTAACAAGCTACACTAGTACCCTTGTAATTCCAGCTCGTTAATTCCAAGTCGTGGGGTCGTTAATTCCAGGTCGTGGGGTCCTACTATTGATGTAGTGGAACATCGAAATAATTATTCAGTTAGTAAGTACACTTCATTACTAAGTATGACTTACGCGTGCACGGATTCCTTGTAATAAATCATTATTCAGGTGGACCTCGATAATGTGTGTTCAGTTAGTAAATATATCTCATTACTTAGTATTCTTTGCACATGCGCGGATTTCTTGTAATTATATCATATTATAGCCAGATGGACCTCGATAATAAGTTCATCTCAATATATAAATAATAATACGTTTCCTATGCACTAAGGATGTATTCATTATCGAGGTTTCATTGTATACTATATGTCGACCACAACGACAGTAATGGTTCTCATCAATGCCATCTTATGACAAAAAGGCACATATTAACTATAAATCATTATGTATATGTGCCTTTTTTATCACAATTGGCAGATTTCTCGAGCCCAGTAAGAACCTTAGTCCCAAGCCATAAAACAGGAGCCTCCAGTCCCCCCTCTCTTCACATCATTCTGCCTCTGGAATGGCGAGGTGCAAATGGTTCTCATTAATAGTGTGCATTCGGCACATGCACACAAGACTCAAGCATCAAAGGTAAACGTAAAAACTACGAACTCAGGTAGAATGAACCAAGGCAAAATACCGGCAGACAGAGTCAGAATGACACACAAGCAAGCAAGCAAGCAAGCAAGCAAGCAAGCAAGCAAACAAGCAAATGATGATCAGTCTGCAGGTAGATCTAAGCAGTGAAGAGGATGCACATTAACAATCGGACAAGAAAATGATGCAGACAGTACTATGCTGCAGTCCACAAGATATTCAAGAAAACTCAGACATTCAGATACACAAACATCATTCGCCAGACGCCCCTCCTTTCCTGGTTAGGTTTGAGTAAAAAAAAAACAAACATGAGCACGGCTATCTCTTTAAATGCTTGCATTTGCTGCTAAGTGGTTAAATTTCGTTTCTCCGATGTCACCCGGAATTACACCGCTTTTTCTGCTACTATACTATCTAAGATAAGTTTACAAACTTACTGTCTGGAATCTATGGGCCAATATTACTGATCAGAAAGTGCATGGAGACTGCAGTTACACAGCCCCATCCGCAATAATTTGAGGGTATCTATACTGTTGAATAGCAGATACTGTGATTGCGAAAGCACCATATCCTTGACATGGCTAGGAAAGGCTAGTAACAGGTAATGTGTCCCCTGAAAAGACCCGTTGAGGGCAGCTTCTAAGACGTAGCGCGCATTCTGACAAGGATTGCCACAGCCGACGATTAATTTAGTCATTATTGCAGTCTTCTCTCATAGTATGCTACGTAAAAAAAAAAAAACCTCGTACAATCATACTTCTAAAAATTATATCCATATACTCACTCAAAGACATCAGTCTTCACACCATACCCGAAAAGGGACAGTTCACAACTGAGCTTCCGTTACTTTCATAACGTGATTTTAGACATTCGTCCAATAAAAATAGACCCCCTGCTTAAATTATACACTGCACATTCATGCACTGTGACCATGGCAGTTAAACAGATGAGAAAAAAGAAAGGAGGGAAAAGGCGGGGGAGGGGTGTATGGAGGATGTGATGTTCAGAAGACTTGGAAATATGTTTTGATGGAAGGGGGTAGATGGTAAGCTGAGATGGAAACGCCAGATGCCTGAAGAGCTTCTGACATTGACAGCAGGTCTCGCGCACAGCGTCTATAAACATCATGACATTATGACTGTAAGCTTGCCAACACTATCACTCACGATTACATGCATAAAAAGGATAATAAAAAAAAAGAAAAGAAACAAAAGAACGGAGGTGGAGGAATCGGCATAGGTTTCCTACATGCTGAAGAGAACAAATCACAGTATCCCTTCCCTTCCCCACTCCGTCCTTTCCGTTCATATTAAATTTATACGTATCCGAGATCTGCTGAAATGTACCAAAACCACACGCCGATCTGTGTTTATGCGTAAAAGTAGGTCCGTGTACACCTGTATGCTCTTGGAATCCCTCACCCCCTTCCTGCCTCTAACAACGCTGGTGTCTGCTCACTTGCCCTGAATATTCTTCCCTTTTTCCATAACTATGCATGGGTTGCACTCAGTGTTATCTTCTTTTAAGCATCATCCTTAGCAACTCACTTTATCCAAATTCTTCACCGCTGACTCTCCCATTCTCTTTATCTCTCTCTTTCTCTCCACCCGTTATCACACATGCACGCGCTAACACATAACACGCACGCACGTACACACTGAAGGCATCGTAACACCTAACAGCTGAAAGACTTCAGAGGGCAGGCCGTCGGAGTTCGTACTACCTGCAATACGAGTGAGTGTAGACCAGCGTAGGCGTACCTCATTTGAACCGCGACCAGTAACGGCACAGGTAGCCCTACGGAATGTTACGTGCCTTTTTAGATCTTAATGTGCTCTATATTCTCATCATCTAAGCGGAATCACAACTCAAGCTCTCTCTTTTACTACTGTTTATTATGGGAATAAAATACAGTACAACTGGATTCGACAGACCTGCTGCACTTTCTGGTCACTAATGTGACCAGAGAAAGTTTTGGTTTGGGGTTACGAATTGAGGAAGCATCCTTCTCCCTCGCAAACCAAGTCATGCCATGGGGATGGGGTACTTACGAATGTCTGAAAGAAAAGTAATATGGTTATGTTCCTTTTCCCCTCTAATCGTACAGGCACATCCAACCACATGCAGTTCTATTGCCTGAAACTCTCATTAAGAGCAGACGTAAATTTACACAAGAGACCGAGAGACCATGAAATTTTATTTCCTCGCTGAATGAAAAAATACTTAGACCGGCTGCTGTAAGAAAATCATTACCCTCAGAGGGCAAAGCAAATTTACACAAAGGATGAAGCCAAGAAACGATGAAATCCAACCACCATTTCGTTCCACTTCTTTTTACTACATCTCAAACTTTTCAGCCCCCTCTCGCCTCAAAATGCACAAACAAAATGAGAGGAAGTGATAAATAAATCATCAGCCTCAATTCAATCTCTAACAAGCTTCATAAAAGCTATAATATAACGTTATAGTTAGGCAGGATGCGCTGAAACCTGTGATTAGCGGGGATTCTTTACCTGTAGTTAAAATGCAGCGCCAATAGCCTGCAGTGTGCAGGTCCGAGTGATGTATTACTTAGTGATGTGCGAAGAAAAAGAGTAACCGTGAATGAAAGTAAAATTATGTGCGTTCATTATTTAGTTATGTATGTGACTTCTGTTCGTAGATCTTCATTTGTATCGTGTGCTGTCCCGCTGCCAATGTATATACTCTGTTGTTCGCCCACGTGCCACAGTTGTGGTCTGGGTTTGAGTTAGATAAACTTGTGAACTTGGTTAAGCCTTCCTCAAACTATCTGGCAGAGAGTTTACATGTAATGGGATGAAAGTGATCACGCTATTTTTAATCTTTACCTGACCATAATTATACATGGACTCTGTTCCTCAAACGGATCATGCTGATTTCAACATGCGTCATCGGTTACACTGTGCTTCTTCTGCTATTCACCGCTAACACCACGGCCTAGGAGAATTCCTGACGTGAGCACTAAATTAAGTTATCCCCATCTCTCGTTAGCCCCGAAAATAAACAAAAACTCAGTTTAAGTCGTTCTAGAACAACGGGCAGTCTGTGAAACGACCCTCCTCTTCTCGAATTCTCGCCAGGGCAAACAATTTTGAGGCGAAGGAAGATAAGATGCGTGCTCAACATTCTTCGTATTATGATAATTTCATGCATACCTTCAACGTGAGCAAAAATAGTAAGCACTCCATGAAGATGAAATTTATGTTTTCGTCTTCCCCAGCTTACACTCTCATACTCTCACTGACACATAGCGTCAACCAAAGCACCAATAATAACAATACAATAAAGTCGAGCCTTATCTCATGAATCATAAATCCTGGTTTTACGTAGACGTCTACTAGATCTATATTACTCTTTACAATGCACTGATCATTATCGCCATTCACAAATCTACAGAGATGACTCAGAAGACTAGTTTTCATACTATTAACTTTATTGTTTAAATTTCCGGATACAGTACCATTTTCATTACCGTCATCATCATCATTAAACTTGCTCTCCCAACTCTGCACAAAGGAGAACGAAAGCTCATATACAAAAAAAAATAGTCGGCTCGTATACTGTATAAGTATGAGAGTTTGATAGGTTTCTACGTGAAGCTATATATACATACAATATCTCAGCACCCTCCTCCAACTTCGATCATTGGCTATCAAATTTGTTTGATGCGTTCTGATTACTTTCATCTCATTCATTCATACATTCATTTCTCACTTTTCGAACATGATGCTGACCAAACTCATTATCTGGATAGAAGTCCTATGCTGTCCTCCTCTCTCTTACCTTATCACCCACTATTCTCTTACACTATAATGTTTTCTACCCAAGCCACAACTAAGATTATAGTGAAAATAATAATTGAAAAAGCTGTGCTGTGAAATCACAGTCGGAATACTGTACTCCACATTCAAGTACCCGATTCGGCATGCGCACTCGAAGCTCAAGAGCTTGGTGATTTGTGATTCGTGGCGTTTATGTGCAAAACCTGTGCCGACCTCGTGATCAAGAAATGAAAAAAAAAAAAAGTATGTATTTCCTTGACGAATTACTGAGACTGTTTTGATAGTAATATTGCATCTGAAAGGAACGAGGTACAGTATACAAAAAATATGGGCGGTAAATATGTCACTGATGCAAGTGAATTGCTGAGGTCAAAGGTCGCCCTCCAGGCGCCAATTAGACAAAATAAAACATGACATAGATCGTTCCGTACTTCCATCACCACATGTTACGGACGTGTACAGACTTATTCCAACGTTATAATCTGCCCCTATGCTGGAAAACCGCTGTGCAAGTAATGGTAAAACTGCCATCTGTCTTGCAATACATTCATTGTTCACTGAATTGTTTCAAGCCACAAAGTTATGTCCCCTAAACCTTCGTCAAACAATGATAAACCTACGTTGATCAACGCGAGAAATAATGGCTCGGCAGGTAAATCAATGAAACTGACATTTGATATCTCCCCTCCACTGACACCTGTAATCATGAGCTTTGGCGCCGCCGCTGCACAATACTGCAGAGCTAACAATACCATGCCTTGTGACTGGTCACGTTTACGTGCAAAACCTGCGTCGATCTCACATTCCTGATTACACAAAAAACATGAGCGCCAGCACGCATACTTTCACACGGGAAAACAAACACGATAAAGTTACAATCACACACACATACACACAGAGGAACCAACATACACAAACAAAAACTTTTACTCTGTCTCACACACACACACACACACACACATACACACATATAAATGGACACAGACACTAATGGGATTACGTGATTGACTGCGTTTGCCACCTCACTGGTCTTGACCGGGTCCCAGCTACTACTAGGCCCGATGTTAAGCTCTCCCCTTGCTAAAACACAAGACTTTCTGGTACAACATCTGGAATGTTATGGCAGTTAACAGAAGCACAGCAGTGGTTGAATGTTTCACAATACTAGCTGGCTTCAGGTAATCGCCATCCGCTTTATCACGCTTTCCGTTTAATCACAAGAATTTAATAAAACAACAATAAAAGTTGAAAACAAACAACTCCGCTTTGTCGCAACATTGCATGTTCGTATTCCTGTCGGTTGCAATAAAATGGAGTCAGTGTCATGTAAGGAAATTTGTACACAGCATTCGACAGACGCGAATAGTATTTCCAGATTACACGGACCAGTTTAAACTTTCCAACATCTTAGAAGACGAAATGAGCACCACCGGCTGAGGTGACTGAAATGCCAATGTATCAAGGAAGTTACTTTCTCTTGTTTTTCTTTAGGCGCGATGCATTTCCAGTTGCTTGCCCATCTCTCTCTCTCTCACTCACTCTATCTCTCTCTCACTCACTCTATCTCTCTCTCTCAAGCCTACAGAGTTTCAGGCACCACAGTCCTTTTCTCAGTGGAAGCATTATGCGACTCAGAAAAGAAGGAAGATCACATTATTATTACTGCTCCCCCCCCCCCCC
>JAWQUT010000292.1:785451-795876 GCA_033807755.1 Ellobium chinense | reverse complement strand
TCCCCTACACTCCCTGTGGTGTTAAGGATGGATCAAAGATTTCATAGGAAGGGTCTTTTCCTTTCTTTCTCTCACTCTCTTTCTCCCTTTGCCCCTTCCTCTCTTTCACCCCCTCCCCCTCGATCAGTTCATCATTCTGTCACTTTGCAAAACGCATGCAAAGCAAGAGAATCAAAATGGCTGAGAACTGAGTAATAAATCATCCCATAGTAGAATGTTTCTCGAATCGACTATTATTACTCAAGGTACAGCGCCCAGCTCTACCGCTCTGGCGCTTGCGACTACTTGCGAGTGGGATTAGGAAGATTATCGCGCTCTAAAGGTGAGTCATGTTAGATGAGAAAGTTTCTTGCCTTCTGCCATCCTCCTCATATCACGGCTATATTTTACCCGTTTTCTTTCACCGGGCCAAGCTTTCAGCTTAATCACGAGCTTTGGCCCCGTCAAGCCGCTGACAGACAAGAGGATGCTGCCTTTTAAACACTGT
The DNA here is from genome assembly GCA_033807755.1 of Ellobium chinense. Taxonomy (NCBI): domain Eukaryota; kingdom Metazoa; phylum Mollusca; class Gastropoda; order Ellobiida; family Ellobiidae; genus Ellobium; species Ellobium chinense. The sequence goes on along the minus strand of JAWQUT010000292.1, from coordinate 795,389 downwards.
GGAAAATACCCATGGAGAACCTCGACCTTTCGTTCTGAGAGACAAGCACTCTGCCTCTCTGACCCCTTGATCGTGCCATTTAATTTTAAGAAGAAACCAGACGTCTAATCATATCTCGAAATCGATAGAGAAATGAAAAAGTCATTCGACTGATATGGGAAAGTGAGAAATTATCACCCCTGTCACCATCTTCCTATCATTCAGACCAAGTTGAGCCATTCCTCGATGCAAAAGCCCACGCAAGACGCAAAGATGACGAAGTTTCGACCACATACTCTGTCTGTAAACTAGGTCTAGATCTTCTATCCTGCACTTTCACTCCTGTCCACATATCCGAGCTATACTCAAGGAAGTTACACGCCTCTACAAAAATATTTTGGGCTAAGTGGCCGCAGAAATACCCCGCCCTACAAACTGATGTTGAAGCTTGTGTACGGCATATACTCCAACGGACTGAGAATTCTTGTGTAAGGAAAACTGCGATGACATCAAATAATCTAATGCTCCTGTGAACTGCCATTCCTTTCATGCAACAGTGACTGAAAAATCAGACAATGATAGGGTCAAGGTCATAGCATCTGTCTTGGCAAATAGCGTTGCAATCATGTCCAAAGTTCAGAAAATAAAGGAGATCGTATGAAGCCTTGTTATGACATAGAGAGACCAAACCTTCATCATGAAACTATTACTGTGCATGCTTACATTTTTGAGACTGCGTATGAATTCGGAGCAGGCCTCAAAATCTGAACAAATGACATCAGTATTTGCATTTGCTCTAATTTGTGTTCTTACAACGTTATGCGTCAAAACAGATGAAATATGACTTAGACATAAGGAGCCCCGTATCAACTGTGGGAACGACATAAGTGCACAGTCTTTCGTGACGACAACTGAGAGCTTGCGCATTAACGATGAGATCTCTTACCATCGTAAGAATTACATTAGTGCTTCGGTGCTGAATGCTTCCTTCGTAGCGTTCAACATGCCGACTTAATGTAAATGTTACAATGATAAAGAAATCCAATCATTAATGTGCAAGTTCTCATATAAAGTAGAAAACACTCAGCGGTTAACTAAAAAAATATCATAACATTAATTAATAACGTAGGATAATAGAAGATGCAAACAAAAATGAACTAAATCTACTCCACACTAAAGGAACAGAACAACGAACACAACCATGCAGCTAAGGCATCTCATAATGTGTAGGCTAGTTCTAAGTGTACGTTACTACCGGTTTTAATTGTGCCGCTACACATAACAACGAAGTGTGTAAAGACAACAACAACACGGGTCGCACGGAATCATGACGCTCGACACAACATCCAGGTTTTAAAACAACGATACATGTTCAAAAGGAGAGAAGAGGAGTTGCACTTACCATCCATTCTGCTGTTTTTTCTCTCTTATTCTTGATAAAGGAAATGGTAAAGATCGAAGTAGAGGACGGCATAGGAAATAGAGTGGAGAGCATGAAGATTCTTGTAAAAATAACACCAGAGTCCGCATCACATGACTTTTCGCACGCTCATTGCTGTGCCATTTTTGTTGGGCAAGAAAAAAACCAAAAACAAAAAAACAGTGCCAAATGGTGTGAAAACAATATAGCTCTATAAATGACATTGTTATAGACTGACCAGACAAACTTAGATGAAGTTCTTTCTCTAGATTTTCTGATAATATTGCTTACTGTAAGTTCCATTCTTTCTCCATTTCTCTCTCTCTCTCTCGCTTTCACTCTTCAAGGAATGGCGTTCCAGCAAGCAAGGCTTGTGTGCGAACTCTGGTCTTAATCTCAACAGTAAAGAATCATCTCTTTGCCATCAAATCTATGTTAAGAATCACCATTATATCCTTCATGAAACTCTAAAAAATATGTCTGATTCACTGGGCAATGAGATGACTCCTAAAAGTTACTATCATTACCAGGGTGACATCGAGCAGAGAAAAGACAGAGCAAAACTAATTCACAGAAAGAAACATACAACAACAATACAATACAGTCATGATTCTTATAAACGGATATACACTATCTGGAGAGTCAGCATGAAGCGCATTTACTAAATCACTACATGAAATTAAGCAAACAATGAAACGAAAGGTCCTTTGCCTGATTAAGTTGCAAGTATACAAAAAGCTAAAATCTGTTATTTAAACTTAAAACATTAACCTCGCTCATCTAGTCTACTAAAAATATTATATAAAGGATAATAGCGTAAATATAAAGTGCTGGGGAAAAAGTGTATGTAGTACTACTGCCTGCATGTAAGCCATGCTATTTGCATGATTGAAATAGGGTCCTATTATCGAGGGTAAGGTCATATTATCGAGGGTAAGATCCTATTTCCAGGACTGTATTACTCAGCAGACCTTGACCTAGAATACTGCCTTGAATGGCAACGATTGATAAAAGCAAAAAGTGGACGCCACTCGTGGAAACTTTGCCAGCCTGTGTTTAAAAGAAAAGAGGAAGAGGGAAGGCTGGCTCTAGAAGCAGCTCGAACAAACGAAACAGGAGCTGAATTTGAGAGAAACCCAGAGTCTCCTTTCTAGATTTAGTCATTGATGACTTGATGAGTAAGGCATATGACAGGGGACATTACTCATCAAGGTCCCAACGGGAGGGAACTATCCCAAGCAATAGAGGACATGATTGCAGCCCGCGTCACAGAGGGGTCAACACTACAGTCTAGTCACCTTCTCCATGTTTGGTGACACAGCGAAACGCTCGCTCAAGGCAGGAGAGAAAATCAATGACCGGACCCTTTAAACTGAGCTTGGTGGCTTGCACTTTTTATGGAGCTAATCCGTGTAAGGTAATGCAGTGTTATTTATGACTCACCGGACTCCCCACTGCGTTGTTACAATTACTGGGTGATGACGCGAAAAAAAGCAAAAAAAGATTTTGATGTGGTTTGTCATTCCACTGAAATCGAAACATTTATTTGGTATATTCTAGAGCTGAAGATACTAAATTTTGCAACCCTAAACTGAATCTAGATCTACCTTTCCCTGAAATCGATAAATCATTAGACCCATTCTATTCATGTTCCCATCTCTTCTCCCCATCCCAGTTTTGTTCATTGCTAGTACTAGGCATGAATGGCATTAGTGCTTTACAATGAGCCAGACTGAAAATATAGATGACATCGATGTGGACGAATCGATGCTCGCAGAAGAGTTCAATCAGTTCACTTTCTGCTTTAAAAACAGCTATTATGGGAATCTGTTTTCTGTTTTCAGGTATCGGGACAGCTCTTCCAAGCTCTTTGGGATTCCAAAGCCATCATCGTATCACTGCAACTTAGTATAATGCAAGTATATTTCACACCCTTACATTCTTGAAATCTGACGAAATGTTTTACATCCTTAGAAAGACAAAAATATAGTTTTTATATCAGAAAACTAACTCAGGGAATAAATTACGAAAGCACGAACTATTCGCTTTGCCTTGAGCGGATTCAAAATTTCAAAAATTAGGCCAAAGTATGAACAATTGGCGCACGCCTGGATGATTCTGGGTCAAAATTTAAATTACCAGGAGCGAAATTCAAATCCCGTAAAAATATCTTCTTTTCAACTCCCACCATTTACGTCAAACTGATGGAATGTCACCACGTAAACGATAAGTTTAAGCTGAAGAACCTGTGGGCCATATAATACTATCCCTTACGAGGCGAGAGTGCACTGACTGTGTAAGAAGATATTTCCTGTTGGGTTTGAATGGGAGAGACTAGTGCGAGGTCGCACAATGCAAACTGTTATATTTGTGCAACCTAACCTTTGAATTGACACCCCCTTATCTATTCTTAGCTCTCTCAAACGACTACCATTCTCCAAAATCGTGAGAGAAGAATTTACTTGTCTGAGCATGACGAGGAATGAATTGTGTGATGCAGAGATCTTTGCCGAGACGGCAGTCTAGGATTATAGAACCTTATGGAGGTATGAGTCTTTTAGATACACAAGACTGAGGTCACATTTTAGCCATACTCAAACTCAAAGATTCCATATAGGCATTAAATCGCAGACTCTGTATAAGGATTATAAGGAAGATGTCCAGATTTGATCTCTAAGGCCGTATATGTATACAACAGCTAGTTACAGAGGAACGTCAGATAAAGCCACAATCAAGAAAAATATGAAATCAACAGCTAGATAAATAGTCTGTTAATTACCCATGTAGAGACATAAAGGACACTGAGACAATTACACTCAAAGTTTGATAATACAATAGATCTAAGTTCTGACAGGAACAGGGTTAGGATGTATGCTTTGAGAGAGCAGAAAATTTCACTCCATGAAGACTGTTAGAAATCCTTGAAAGCTTTAAGCATGAGAAAACTTTGAAAAGCCAAAATAAGAATCAAAGCTGAGGGGAAAAGAGGGGAGAGGGGTGTAAAGTTAAACGTTCACAACTGAAGGGAGACCATCCAGAGGGACGAAGAGGGTGCAATTCAGGGTTAGAGCCAGCTAAAATTGAAGCACTAGGTGCTTGAAACAATGAGTCTGAGAGTATAGCTACTGAAAGCCATCTATACAGTTTCTATGGAGAAATTTTGAGTTGTAGAACTAGTCTACTTCCTCACATGGAAATGTACCATTATTGAGTGAAATGGATTTGAAGAAGAATCAAGCCGTTTTTATTGTAACCACAAGAAAATATTGATTTTGTCCACAATCAATCACCTTAGACCCTGTGAGAACTCGTACAGAAACTCTTTTGATAAGTGCTTTCCAGAAAAGTATGCTGATGAAGCATATGCTAGCATCTTATTCAGGAAAAAAAATATATTTTAACTATATTCTGAGGGTAAATTTATGTGCATGAATTAACACAGCTTCATGGAATATTTGAGAACAGAGGCATGTGAGAACAGAAAGGACTTAGTTTGAGAAATACCCAGAGATTTTCGAAATAAAGGTTTTTGGTGGCAGGAACATATCTACCTGGCCAGGGCCCTCCAACAAAACCATTGCTTAGGATTCACAACCCTCATGTCTGTTCTATTTTTTTTTTGTTTTGTTATCCCTTTATCCCATTTGTCCCATTGTGGGGCTTACAGGAGTGCTAGTTATAGCCCTGTTCCCCAGTTTATGACTAAATATGAGCCACCTATGCCTCAAATAATAAAATTGAATAAAACTCTGGGTAAACCTCCAAGAAAAAAACAGATGAAACACCAAATCTTGGACTACTATCAAACAGAACTCACCTTTGCAGCAAAAGATCTAAACGATTTCCACTCTCTAGAATATGTGTCTGTGCATCCTTGTGTCTTAAACTCTCTGTCCCTGTATTTCCAATCTTGAGAATTATATCCCCAACCTGCAGGCCACACTTGGCTGCTAAACTCCCTGGGTTTACCTGGTAGACAAAACAGGATGTAAGTCTTAGCTAGTTCTACTAGTTAACTCAAAACGTTTACTTTTCACAGAAGAGGGTCAGCGTAAAATGGGGATGGCAGCAGCCATTGGCAAAAGTTTTAGAAACCACAATTTAAAGTCTTTGTTCAATATGGAAGTTGCTTTGCCATTGATCCATCTATTGTTTTCCTGTTAAAATGCCTGGTTTTTCAAATCTGATTTTTGGCGTTCCGAAAATTTTCAGCACTCTGCCATGCCTCTTTAATAAATATAACTTGCAAAAATTCTGAAATGTGTAAGGAAGTCTTCTATCCCCTCAGTCCCTGCTCACTCAACTTCACATCATTATTACTTCAGCAGGCCAGGTCACTCATTAACTTGTCTAACTCCCTGTGGAGAATACAATGCCACTGTAACTTTATATAATAAGCTTAAAATTTCAGGCATTCTGATAACATCCACCAATGTATATAACCAAGTAAAGAGTCTATTCTTTTAGGAGAAAGGTAGACTGAGGAAAATGGAAATGAAATGTTTTTTGTGCAGTAAGATTACCACTGGAATTAAACCCGTGACCTTTTAATCAGGAACATCAGTTTTTAGTTAATCACACTGATATGTAGCTGATAATATTTAGAGGACTGGCGTTCATGATAATGAATTATTTTTGCTCAAAGAGCCTTGATAAAAACTTCGATTCTTGAGCTGACAACTCACCCCTTGCCTTAAGAACTGCAAAATCGTGTTATCACAGGTTTGGGAGTCTTGGCATGAGTATGTTATGTTAAACATTATTTCTTACATATTAAAAGTAACAGGGCATCAAATCTGTAACTTCTCTCAAGAAGGTTAGGCTCTCGAGGGTCAAACTGTTGTGATCACTGAGTGATGATGATAGTGATGATGACAACACTATGTCCTAATTTTGACAATGAAGATGACAGTGCTATCACTTATGATACCAATGAAAGCTATGATTAGACAATGACGATAACATAACTTGATGAGGACTACAATCTTGTTGGCGCGCCAATTGCAACAGTCCTCAAAACTATCTCTAAAGTCTAATCCATTACACTCAACACAGCATTTTCTCCAGGTCATTTAAGTTGAGGGGAGACATACCCCCCCAAAAGATAAATGTGAGGGAGGATTTGCAAATTTCTCAATGGATTTTAGGTTTTTCTCTAGTAATGTAAACTTTAAAGTGCAGGAAAGAAATGAAGATCCATGCACAATCAGTGTATCTTTAGGGGGAGTGGATCGTGCAGTCTAGAAAAACTATTTAACGGCTTCTATTTCTAATCTCTGCCTTTGTCTACCTGCAAAAAGCAAACAAATACTCATTTAGAGTAACCCCCCCCCCTTCCTCCACTGGTGGCAATGACAGCATGATTGACACTTGAAGACATGATGATGATATGATGATGATAATTTGATAACACTGATGATAAAAAAAAAATTGTACCAGTGATGGCAACATGGCACAAGCAGAGGTCACATGACATGTCTTTGTGCTGTTGCATTAGACAAGTACAGTATATGAACACAGCAAGCTTGAACAGTGTTGCTGGTCGATGGGTGATCTTTGTTGGCCTTTAAACATCAAAGCAAAACATTTCTGTCAAATTCCTAAAGCCTTGGTGCCCATGTAAAAACAGCAGTTCTAAAAATAATTATCGTTTTAAGTTTAGGTTCAGAGACCTGTCTCCTCATGAATTACCTTTCTTTGTTTGAGTGTTTACAAATTTTTGTCATACTGTTGGAAGCATTTTGATGGGATGTAAGGGAGGGAAGGAAGAGATGGGGAGATAGGTTCTCCCCAGGCTTATGGCAAATGCAGGGAAAGGAAACAGAATGGTGTAGTGGGCCTGCCCTTGCCAAAGATATATTTCTACTTCTTCACCCATCCTACAGATTCTTCTCTGGTCTTCATTCCAACCTTTGAATAAATTCCTGTCTGCTTCTCACCAATATTTATACCATCCTCCAACCAAATTCTTGTTTACGCCCCTCACATCATTCTCTGTCCCAATTCCTCTCTACTATTCACTAATCTTCATTCTTGTGTTCCATCCTCACATCCATCCTCCAAACAAATTGTTGTTTACTCCTCAGTCCTCACCTCATCTTCTGACCAGACCAACTTCCTGCCTTCTTTTCACAATCGTAATTCTTGTCTACTATCGTCCTCACTCCAGCTAAATTGTCATGTACTTCCTCACCCAATTCTCCTACCAAATTCTTGTAAACTCCTCACCCCATCCTCTGACCAAATTTCTGCCTACTCTTTATACTATCTTCATTCTCATCGTCTGATCAAATTCATGTCTACTCTTTAACTATCTTCATTCTTGTCTTCTATCCTCACTCCATCCTCCAACCAAATTATTGTGTACTCCTCACCCCATCCTCCAACCAAATACTTGGCTGTGTCTCTTATTCTCTGAGGGTGATTGGAAATAGAAATGGTGTATTCTACTTTCTACTGACATGGTCTGGTTTATTAGAGATAAAGACTATCGTACACATAGACTGACGTAGGTAATCAAAAAAGTATGTGTGTTCTGGTGTTTGTTTTTCTTTTATATAATGATGGAAGGGGAGGGAATCTTACAGCAGAAGGCAGACACTTGAGACACATACACACAGCAGATTATACTGTACAAAAAAAAAAGCTAGAGGTGGAAAGGATGGCAGGACAATAAGGATGGTTAATATGTCAAAATCCTGCACACAACTGCCAATTATGTAGATGCTAAAAACTAAAGAGTGGAACTGCGCTATGTGTCTCCATTCAGTTAAAATCTATTAACCTTACGTCTTATCAGTGTAATAAATTATATTCAGATAATTTTTACTGCTCCAATTTATCTTGTCCTTACCAGAGAAAAGGGAAGTGAAAAAGTAACTATGCTTATTGCTTGGAAAAGACAAATACATATTTACTTGTCATGGTTAGTAAACACCTGTAAAATACTGAAGGAGAGAACCAATAACCTTGACACAAGTGTGTTTTCTCTCTTGCCCTCGGTGTGTTCTTTTGCCCGTGAATGCCTAGTGATCACCTTTACACTATTAAGCAATGCTTTCTAGTCTACCTTTTGCCAAGGCAATACATTACATATCTACAGAACTCTGGAGGATAGCAGGCTCAGCATTTACCTGTGCCAGGGCTAAAAATAGATGGAATTCTGGAAGAGATGAGGAGAAACATAGGATGAGTTAAGAGACAGACAGAAGAATTAGGCTTACAGTAAAGAGAAAAAAAGTAAAAGGAAGCGAGAGAGAATAAGAATTGAGGAAGAGTGAGAGAGACCATGGAAGAGAGACTGATTCACTGAAGGGAAGGGAGAGAGAGAGAGAGAGAGAGAGAGAGAGAGAGAGAGAGAGAGAGTAGGAATACAGAGGAATGCACACTGAGAGACTGATAATAATGCAGCTTACTGAAGATAATGGAAAAAAAAACAGGATAGGTGGGGGGAAGGGGAGGGTTGAGGGGAGGGGAGAGGTGGGGAGACACACTCCTGTGTATCCATCACTCTAAATACCAATCTGAATGCCACCAGACTTTTACCTCTTCCATTAACAAACTGACACCAACAGCTGCTCTCATCTAAACTATCAGGAAACAGCAGGCTATATGGAAGAAAATTTCGATAGCCATATTCCTTTTACTAAACACTATCAGCTTATTACTTTCACAAACACACTTTCCATGAAGAGACATCAACTCTAACCATCCCTTATCCCACCCCCCAACAAAATGAAAGGGATTCTAGATTCATCTATTTACTTTTAAGTCCACTGTTGCTTCAGGCAAAGCTAATCTATCATTCTGTCAGATATTATCATTTGAAGTACACATATCATAAATAAGGAAACAATGCTTGCCTTGTAGAATGGAATTCCCAATGGCATATTGTATGTTGTAAGGTTTAGTAAAACAAACAGGGGCTTTAAGTTTAACCAGGGAATGCTGGATGAGGGTGCGTCTACTTCTAGCTAAGTAGAGCTGATCATAGCAATGTTAAAATGTGATTCTTGTCAAAAGGAAATCTGTATTTTCCTCTGTTACAAGATAAAAGGTGTTTCTTACTGATTGTGTGGGTACATTTTGTTTTGGGAGGGAGAACTGATCAAAGTCCCTAAAGCTATGATTCTGGTTAAAGTATGGTGTGGAGGCAAGCCTTACTTAAAATATCAATGTTGATCCACTGTGAAGAAATGCAAACACGAAAATCCATAAGGCTTGAAAGACGTGAGATAAGATGTGATTAATGGTTCTTGTGGGGCATGAACCCTCACAAGATTGGGACACTACCTGAGGGTCAGTGAAGCCATCAACACAACTCAACATGCTGCTACTTCTGGCAGATAACGCATATATCAAGCAGGCCATGTGTTTACTCAGTCAATAACCTGGCCACTTAAGCAGTGATATGGCATTTCTCACCTGCACCTACAGACTTCCTTGTGCAGAGGTCTAAGTACTCTAAGGTATCGTACATAATATGTGCTGATGTAAGATTTAATTATCTGTTATCCACCTGACCAGTGATTGTCCATTA
>JAWQUT010000292.1:769272-785403 GCA_033807755.1 Ellobium chinense | reverse complement strand
TTATACATGTAACTGTGTCACATCTGTGCTATGTGCTGTCCCTCTGTCATCATATTTCTGTACAATATATAAGTTTGTCTAGGTACCACAGCTGTGGTCTGGGTTTTTCATAATAAACTTCTTCTTGTTGCAAGGAGTCCAGACTTTGTATACTATTCGATCAGTCTCATCAAAAGTAAGACATCCAGAAAGCCTTGACAAAACAGAGGGAATAAAAATGCTTAAATAACTTAGAAACAGATGACTTCACCATCCTCTTACCCAACTATAGATAAAACCTGATAAGTCACTTGCCCCCACCCTATCTCTACTCTTGTCAACTTTAAGTGATGTGTGAACTTTGACCATATTAAGACATGATATATTTTATTGATCCTTCACAGGAAATTTGGGTCAGACAATATACACAAGAAGCTAAATTAAATTGTCAAACATCCTCTCTCACTGATTTGAAGTCCTAGCACTGTACCAGCTGCACAGTGTGCATATCTGGTAGAGAGGGATAAGCGAGAGCTACTTTTCTCTTTCTGCAAAGCCCCCCCATCAAACGGCCATATAGACAAAACGTGGGTAAGGAAGTGAATGGGTACTTGATGAAAATATCTCTGAAATAAAAAATTTACTGAGCTGGTTGGTATCTACATCATTAACCATGAAATGGCCAACTGTTCTACTCATATCTTGCTTACCACAACCACTACTTCTGCAAAGGGTGTGGAGGAGAGGGATCAGGAACCCCAAAGGAAATGTGTAGAAAATTGGAATACAGAGAAAAGAAAAGGTGAGATGAGATGAGGGTGGTGGTCCCCAAGGGATGGTTCGTGCCCTTGGAGAGGGGCAGATGAGGTAGTTATAGCTCTGACCAACAGCAACACAATTTTATAGGATTAAAGAAAAGGAATGAATGCACTGAGAGCCAGAATGACGGATGAATACCACTAGCTAGTCCTGCAATGATTTAAATTCCAGAAAAATATTTTGAAAAAAATGGCAAATTACCAGAGATTTATATCCCTGCCTCATTATGAGTGATGGTTAGTGATAATAAAAATTCACCCGGGGTAAGGAAAACTAGCAAGGTAAGTCCTCTGCTATCATCTTGGCAGTCAAACCGATAAGATTTGAAGAGAGCAGTAACCTCCAGTAAGCAGGTCTAAAGCCATGTCAAGGTATACTCTTGATAAGTCACTAAGTTATCAGTGGGCAAGCTTCCCACAGTGTGATACAAATTAATCTCTCTGACAGAGATAGTAAATAACTGGTACAGGTTCTACAGATAGGCAATAATACATAAGGAAAGACACACAAGTCTACACAACTGACACTAATCCTGCACAGGATGTAATTATTTCTTGCCCTCCTCTCCCCTCCCACAATTCCTCACTCCCCCGAAATCCCTCCTTCTCTTTTTGGGAACAAGTATACACCATGCAAGCCCCTTTGGTCCTCCTGCTCAGAAAAGCAGTCAACCAGAAAACAAGTCAGTTGCTGTTGTTAATGTTAACTAGTCTAGATTAAAAAATGTCAATCATGATCTCAAAAAGATCATCAAGAATGAATATTGTGACTAAAAAGCTCATATAATGTGAACAATGCTTTGAGCTTTCAGGTCATACAATTCCTGCAATGTGCTTTTGTCACTTGTGTGGGTCTGGTTATTACTACAGTATGACGTTTTGATTTAAAAATACGAAAAGCACAGGCTGGCTTAGTGACTATATCAGCAGCTACACAACAACCATTAGATTACCACAACATTTGATGGACTTCTCATCAAAGTTAACAATCTAGTCTATATCACTTTTGAGTTAACTTTTATTTCCAGTTAACCTTCTTCATTCCCTTCCTCTCAACAAAACAAAAAAAAAAAGATTACGGATAATGGCCATGGCATAGGGTCTGTATTAAGTAGTCTTGATCTGTACTAGTGCCCTTTGGCTATAGGGCATTGAGATTACAGAATAAACCGCAAGCATGTCATGTTATTATACGACGATTTTATTATTGTAAGATTATAGCCTCCACAGCCATCCTATCCTGGGTGAGGAAAGTAACTGCCTCTGTTACTGAATACCAGGCTTTCTAACTTACACTAAGTTACACGCCGGGTTGCTGATATCGCCTCTTGCAAGCCCTCAATCACCGGATTAGAAAGGCTTGCGTGTTGGGCGTCGGCTTTGCATACAGGTTAATGTTAGCCTACACAGCTACAAACTCGAGAATGTCATGACAATGAATGAAACTGCTTGACCGATACGAAATAAAACTTACTTTCTGAATGGTCAGCGGACTACTGAAGTCCTTTCCTCCTTGCATACGAAATCCCCATGGCGTAGAACTTTCAGTTCTCTCCAACTTTGCTTCCAAAGTTAGTACAGACATGTTGATCGAGGTCCACTGAGTGGTAGAACGCGAGATCAACACACTCCCTTGCTACACAAACTACTCCCTGTCAGTCAGGCTGTCTGAGGGTAGGCCCTCGACCTCAGCTGTGAACTTGAGGGGCTAACCCACAGTAGCGAGAGGATAGCCTACCAAGCGAGCGAACGTTTTGCACACGGCTCTTCCCCGGTCTCAGTAACAAACCGAAAGCAGTAGGGCTATTTATGGCATTCTGGGGGTAAATAATATTTTCCCACGTATGAATGTGACCTGCTCCATTAGTCATTAAACAATACCAAGTCGGTCAATCTAGAATGACCATATCTGTTTTTCAAAGCGTCTTTCAACTTTTGACCCTCGATTCGCCGGTGGCCGTATGACACACACTTCTAAATCAAGGGGAAGGTAATTCCTTATGGTATTACTCATTCAATAAGTTATAGTTCGATTATTTCCCTTAGAAATTCATTATGACATCACCAGCCATTTCAGACGTTCAGCCTCTTTGTTTTCTCCCTCAGCATTATATTATTTATTCGGCTAGTTCTATCTGTCTTTGTAGAAGTACACGACGGTAACATTCTTGCTGCTTGTAAGTAGTTCCATAACAGAACACAATAAATAGCCAGAGAATTGGTGAAACAGTACACGTACCTATGTCTGATTCGAATTTGAGCACTTGGTTTTTTCCCACAGAATAATGGTCCAAATCACTCTGAGTTTTAGGATTTAAAAAGTATTTGACCCTGCTCTGTTGCAGGAATAGTCGATCTATAACCTTGTGAGTCCAAATCTGTTACTGTATATATGTATTGTGGCCAAAAATTATTACCCAGGCATTACCGGGAACTATTGCCTATTTTTCACTGTCTCATGTATGTATAGACCACTCTGTGTTAAAATCACAGTTGATATTTCATCATTATACTTTCATTTCTTCATTTCTGATACTTTGTACTGTAATCTGTGATAGTGAAAATGAGAGGGCATTATATGTGGCTGTAAAAGTGTAGATGGATTGTGGCAGTTGTCCTGAATTTCCACCTGTTTTACACAAATATCTGTAAACATCCAAACTTTGTCAATTCGCATATCAGCACTTCAAGACAATTATAAATGTGAGAAACCACACTTCAGTCTTGTATGTGGGCCTATGTGGCCAAGCTATGTAAATCTGTATTCTTATGTCATATCTGTATCATGTGCTGTCCTGCTGCCAATATAAGTATGCCCTGTGTTGTTTGCCCATGTACCACAGCTGTGGTCTGGATTCCAGTTAAATAAAGTTATTAAACTTTAACAACAAACAAAGAACTAAATACTATTATGAAAGACAAAGAAAAACAGGCATAAAGTACTGACATTTCATTTTATTAAGGTCAAACAATAGAGATAAAAACTGTAAACAGTTTCTTAAAATATTGCTTGCAATGGAACCCAGGAGAACAAAATCAAAACAGAACACAGGAATATTAGCAGTATACATTTTTGTGAAGGGAAACAAGGATCATAACATATAGCCTTTCAGTGATAATAAATTATTACTGGTTTAAACAAAATAATTCAAACCATGAAATTACGAGGTAAACTGTGTGGGAATAAAAATGAAGAAAAATGAAGAAATAAAAGACATTTAAATCAGATTTAGTAACAGGTAAGAAATTAAAAGAAAAACAACTAATAGTAAAGCATGCAACACTGTCCAAGAACATAGCTCTCTTCTTCTAACATTGTAATTAATGTTAATAGCACCAAAGACAAAAGTTTATGTTGTATATGTCTATCCAGGGTAATAAGGGAGTGAACATGCTAAAAATTTCAAATAATTCATCAACATGTTCATAGAACCTAAAATCATGACTGGTATTTACTCAGTGGCAAAGATACAAGCATATATTGCTACCCTATGAGTACAAGTGGGCACAGCCTAAAATGTTTATTAATGAATTAATACCTTATGCAGAAGCTTTTCAACAACCTCCATTAAATGAAAGCAAATTATGTTAGGGCCCAAGTTTCATACAGATGCTACAATATAATTATCTAATGTTTCTTGCTTAAGTTGGTGAGATCATGACTATAATTTCAGGTTCTTTGAATATCCTTTTGTAACCTTCATCCTCACCCTCTTCTATCATTCAAATGCAGCCATATACTTGATAAAAGCTCCATCATTTATGTTTTATATAAAAGAGGCAGAACTAAGTTTTAAATGGTGTGTATCTTGGCTCATATCACACTGAAATGTACATTATAATATTGTGGCAGGTACAGATCAGCAAGGCGTGAGATTGTGGTTACCAGTTTCAGATTTAATAAATGCCCTGAAAACTGCGCAAAACAATGTAGGAAGCATACAAACAAATCAACTATTTGACCCTGAAACACCATTAAGTTTTCTCCAAAGCTGCATTTACAAGAACCATACAGTACTGAATGATTAATATTATAAAATAAAAATTGATTGGTGATGGTGCATTTCAATAGCAACTGTAATACCAATAATAATGAAACATTCACCTGCTTCCTTGATGACATCAAATATGTGGCTAGAAACTGTGCCATGGTTAATCCTTCCCTAATATAACAGTGACCGATACCTCTCACCAGCAAGATATTGTGACTTTACAAGAACGAAATTAGTTTGACCTAATTAGTCAATTGGCTTCTTTCATTCATAACAAGAGATATGTTCAAACTGCAAAACTATTAAGTCAAAATTACTGAGACAAAAAAGGTTTCCTTTTTCATTTAACTGCATTTGAATTCTACCTTTTTTGCATACCAAGGAAGTGAGAAAAAAAATGTGCAATATTATGGCACTATGCGGGCAAAATTACAAAGTGTGTGAAAATTTGTAAAGATTAGAGTTTCCAGACACATGTAAAAATATTCTTATAAACTTAACAGTTCAATGCGGGCTGTAAGTCAGAAGGTAAGAGAGAAAATTTTTTATGATATATGATGAATAAAGTGAGAAAAATATGCAACAGAGAAAAGCAAGAAATACTGTATGTACAAGACTGATTTCTTGACCTTGTTGAAAACAGCTGATGTAAGAGGCCTGGTCAAGGCACAGCATAATATCTAAGAGTGACCCATAGTCCTGGTGATAAATTATATGAGAGGAAAACACTGTTCTATAAAAAATATAATAAAATATAAATGAAAAGACAAGCAAAGAAACAGGCATCAACTGAATGCTGAATTATAACATAATGATACAAATTATACCAAACAAGTGAGATTCAATCACAGATTCAAACCAGAACATGAAAAACAATGTTATTTTGCTAAACAAACATTAACTTCAATGACTGGTAAGGCCATAAAATTCTGCTGAGCAAGTTGCCCTATATTTATTAAGACACAGAATTGCAGTTTACTCTTTCTTGTATCAAAATGGTTGTATAAGTCTGATGAGGTGAATACCAATTGCATTTATAAATCTCAGAAATACAGCTGTCTCAGGTGTAAATCAAAGAGTTTCAGGCAAAACACATGAAGTTTGACCAATACAAAAACTTATGTATGTCCAGCAACATTAATAAAATATTGAAAGGATGATCCAACATTAGGTCATGTTGATACTGCAAACAAAAATTTTGGACAGAAAGGTGAGGGTAGTCGGTTGCATGACAATCTATCACAAAATTCATGTCTGAAAGAATTATAATGATATCGTACAAATTATTTTCTGAAGAACGTACTTTTGTAGAGCCACATTAATTCATCCATCAGGGACTGTGCCCCACACATTCAAGATTCCTATATCAGAAAATTGACGTACATTTATAAAATTTACTGACCCTGAGTTGGACAGGCACTTCTCTGTGAAGAAGACATAGACATAGACATTTTTCAAACAGTCTCCATAACAAGATTTTACAATTTAGAAAAGAAGTTGTGCAGTATCCCACCATAAATCCCACTGTGCCATTTATGATTATTTCCGCAAAAGTAGGTAACACTAGCAGAAACTAATCCAACTTCTTATGTGAAGCACTGATCCTCTCATAACTATATCTAGAAACAATGATCTCTCACAATCTTGTGATTAAAAGTGTAATAGTGGCCTTTGGAAGTGGTGGGGCATCAACAGAGCGGTTTCAGTAATGTGAACTATCCTACCAGTTCTCAATACAGTAGACTGACTTCAGATGTTAGCTTAGTGGACCAGTCTTACTTCTCAATAGATTGATGGGTTGCTCCTTGTTCTCTATGTTGCAGCCCAGCTTCACTGAGGGATTGTTTGTTTTCGTACATCCTTTCACCCAGTATCTCATACATGTACATCCTCACCATTATCTGCAATATTCTGGAATTCTTCTACAGAATGCTGGTTTAGGGTAGCATAAGTGGGACAAATTCAGGATATTGTCATCAATACCTAAAAACATGACATGCCTAAAGGGTTGAGGAGTAGCCCAGTCAATAGACAGTCCATCATTTTAACATCATGATTTTTTTGGGAAACAGTTATTGTGGGATTCATGAGTTAAAACTGCACTTAGGGAAAAAGCTTGTTCTCATGAAACATTTTTGCTCACTCAACAAGCACTGAAAAGTGAAAAAAAAAATGCAACTGCTCTAAACAAAGAAGGACAGGCCTTTTCAGAATGGAAGTAAACTACTGGAAAAATACAGGGTGCAATTTATCCAAGCTCTACGGTAAACTAGCTGATAAGCTTGGACAACTGTCTTTGGTGTGGCGCTGACTACTGGCAGAAAGAGGCTGGTGTTTAGTAGGTTACAAAGTTATCACTGAAGGTGGCAAGGTCCACTCACTAGGGCACGCATAATAAGTTATGTACACTACTGTACATATGATTCAGGTCATGGATCAAAGGTTGCAGATCATGGATGGGAGCAGATTATCTGTGGAAAGAGATAGAACAAAGAAAAAAAATATATTATTGCCATGTGTACTATACAATTCTGGCAGGAGCATCTTACTTTTATATATTCATTAGCTATCTGAAAGTTGAAAGCAACGGCCAATCATCTTATTGACTTCCTTTTCTGTTATGCACTTTGCAGCACATCTTATACCCTCACCGAAGAAACATGTCTAAATGAGCAATGCAGATTAAAAAAGGACCCTTTGATCAATGATTTGTGGTATTTTAATTGTAAGAATTCTACAAAGAAAGATCAGCAGCACTAGTACATGCAAATTATCAGTACTATGGTCATTGATACCTGAACTATGACTGCTGTTGTACAATGGCTACCTTTATGTGAACTGTTGAAAAGTGTATCAGGGCCGTGGGTGAACACGAGATTCATGGAAATTAGGGACCGGTATCAGGCAGGATATAGTGATTAAATTGCTGTCATGCTCAACTTGCAAGTTGATGGCCCTGGATTCAACCTCTGGCTGAGACAGAAAAGTTTCTAGAGAGTTTTTTCAGAGTGATCCTGTGAAATCCCTATGGCCACTTTTCAAATAATATCAGTATGAGCTCACATTTCTCCTCTTAAATGAAGAGAATATTCCTTACCACTTCGTAACATTTAAGAGACCTATTTCACTGTGAAGCCTTTTCCATAAGTGGTGCCAAAGCTGATTGGCCACTCATTCCTGAACAGCAGATTAGACTTGTCAATGCTGCTTGTGGACATTCATTCAATTACCTGTATGAGGCTACTGCTACCATGTCAGGACCAGGTGGCTGGGCATGACGTTTGGCATGAGTTTCACAGTAAAGTTTACCATCCACAACAAAGAAACCTGAAAACAGGAAAGAAAATAGCTTTGACCAGAAGCAGTGGTGAAAATAAGGAAAATTTTGACTTTGCCAGTCACATGCTGTATACAAGACCTTTTATAATACATTGTTGTCTGAACTGCTGGCTTCTTAAAAAAGATAGTATAGACTGAGACAATGCATGAATGGAAGCAAAATTTTCAGGGAAAGGCCAGATGTGACTTTTAGTGATTTTCTCATATGATGAAATGAGAATTTGATGAAGAAAATGCTCTCTTCTGATGATCTGTGGTGGGAAATCAACAACACTATACTAAGCAAAGATAAATAAAAATGGGAAAGACGTAACACATTGCAAAGATAAATAAGAGAAATTAATTTGGTTTCCAGTACAAGGATGATCGTGGTCAGCACCATGACAGCTCACTGATGAAGATACAAATGTAACAAATGAAATACATAAAATTTCATGTGATTTGCATGAAATTCTATGCAATACATCATTTTTTTCAAAAAGTTTGCTTGAAATTAAAATAAGACACTTTACATTTACTGTCTTACAGTTTTTAAATCTATTCAAGATGAAAATGCTCAGGATGATCACAATGAGTGTAAAATATGATGATAATGATGATGAGAGTGGTGAATAGTGATGACAGTTACCTTTCTGCTTCAAATTCATTGAACAGGATGTGCACTTGAAACATCCGACATGATATGGAACACCACTAGCTTTTACTATAACACCACTGAAAAGATAAAATTGAAGATGGTGTCAGTGAGACAAATGTTGAGATATAAATCCTCAGCAACACATACTCTTATCAATTACCTCCAGGCATTCTCAACTGTTTGTAATAAGAACATTTAACAATGATAGAAGGATTAAACAATGCCTCTATGAATTATGAAGTGTTCAGAATAGTGAAAAATAATCTCATATAAAAGGCTTTCATATTTATATATCCATGAGTTCAAGTGTATTTAAACGGTTCAATCTCCAAAACCAGTTACTTACAATAAATAAGTTCATTATTTGCTTTATAAAAATATACAGATTGTAACTGTTGTGTTTCAGGGAAGGAAATAGTTATTTCTCTGTAGTAATGTATGTATTTCTCATGTAGTACATATATGATTGAAATGCAAATCCCTTTCGCTTTCATAACAGCAAACATGCCTAGATTTTCAAAGCAAGGAACCAGTAAGTACTCTGACATTTTGATACAACGAATTGCAAAAATCTCACCTCAGATGAACAGAGTTTGAAACTCAAATTGACATGGGTAATTTCACTAGAGTAAAATAAAGTCAAGCCCAAAAAGTGACAGAGATAAACATAGGAGATGATGACACCTTCATTGCATGTATTTCCTATGTCCACACCAGAACCCAAAGCTATTAGGTCACCATCAGTGTTTCTGGTGCGGACAAATAATGGGTACTTTGGCACTGCCCAGTTCCAGTGCAGCTCCCTTGGTCATCTCTTGGTCTGAACTTGACCTAAACAACTTGAGTTTACTTACGTTGCCAGCATGTCACATCCACCACACCTCATGGAAGGCTGCTGGGGTCTCTCAGATGGAGGTTTGGCCTGAGGGGCACTCACAGAGCGGAATCCACCACCACCTGAACCTGGGAACCATATCATGGAAATGGAGCATGAAATATAAATCATGGAAATGGGGCATGAGGTTATAAATCATGAAAATGGAGCATGGAATCATGGAAATGATGCAAGAAATGTAAATCATGGAAATGGAGCATGAAATATAAATGTAACTCAGTAAATGAAGTTTAAATTTTAATGAACCTATTAATTCTGTTTGTTTTTTTTCTTCTTTAGTGTTTCGCATCATATGAAATGTAAATGCTAAAGCTTTATCTTCACGCTCATTGCACATTTGCTTAAATCATTTTTTGAGGTTTCGAGAAGCTGAGCATTCTTAATCTGTTGCTCAAAGCAAAGCAATGAGGCAGATGTGGTTTAGCTTGTAGAATGGAGATATGATTATAAGTGAAAACCTACATTTGTTTTAAAAGGAAAAAGTAGATAAATGGAAGATCAAAGTAATATTAACAACTCTAATCATCACAAAAAAAATGACTTCGGCAAATGTGGAAACAGTGTGACATTATGTGTTTTCTACCAAACTGTGAATCTTCTACTGCTCCTTCATCTCTCTCCTGTGAGCCTCAACAGTTCTTATTGGACAATGTAAGATGATCCGAGCTAATATTTGTCCAGATTACAAGCAACTCAGATGGAATTGGAGAGGCCAGATAAGAAGGTGACATGTGGTGGGTAAACCCCATAGACAAGAACACTGCCTGCCGTTCAAATAATGTGTGGAATAGATCTACAGTGGAACTTCAGTATAAAGTAATCATATATTAAGCATACCTGGTTATTATTAAGTATGGATTCAACATGCTTGAATTCATTATTCTTCAATTATTTCATGATTCCATTGTGAAATATAGCGATCAGCGCCTGTTTATGGCAGGGGTACTGTATACTCCCAATGGAATTGAGAAGGTTCTAGAGTGATCTGGCCTGCTGGGGTAATAATAAAGTGAAATTGCATGAGCGGGCATCAGCCTGGATATGAGACTTATAAACTGAATTATTATTATTATAATTATTCAGGTGGACCTTGAACTTATGTATACTTTTTCCTTGCAGCAGGGCATTCTTTATAATGAGGTTCGACTTTAGTAGTCTCCTCTCCCCTAAAGATATTAATGATAATTTTTTTTAAAAATGGGAAACCTTTTCAACTTGGCCAGCTACCTATCAAACCTCTCCTCCCAGTCTGTTTATCCTCCAACCCCTCACCCCGTCTCTTCATTTTTTTTTCCTATTGCAACAATGGGACAAAAATCAATACTTGACCTTACAACAAGCTGATGAAAATCATGAGGCCTACTGAGTCAACACTGAATGATACAAAGGGCAAAACTGGGGCAGTTAAGACTAGTCTAGTTGCAAAACACACCATGCCTCACGCCTGGTTATTGAGCCTAAGGGTGTGGTCCAGTTACCACAACACACTGTGTGTTAGTACATCATTCTCAAACTGCAACTGCTCATTAAACCACACTACATAACCAAACGGTGGCACACATCAGAAATAAAACTGGTCCATGTTTAACTACCATAGAAACTGCTCATAGATCAGAAGTGATGTGGTATTTTCTGCATGCTAGTTTATGCATACCTTTAGCAAAGTTGCTCTCGGTTATAACCTAATATTCTTTCCTACTCACCAAGCATTTATGAGCAATGAGCAATAAACCCGCTCCATGCTTTTCTGGCAGAAATATGATTGGAATCGAAGTGTAGTATTTCTTATGACAGTGTCATATAAATACATTTCTTTTTTATTATTTCTAGAAGAATTATAATTCTAGCTATTAAAGGGAGTCCTATGACACAAATCACAGATCTTGATATTCTGAGAGATGGAACCTCACTGTAGCCCACCTGTCACAGTGCCCAGTGACCGTATATCATAATCCTTACGTTAGTAACGCACTACGGTAACAACGGGAAACTCGCAAAACATTAGTTGTATTCACTGTAGTTAACGCAATACGTTAATTAACGTATGGATTACGCATACGGCCACAGGTCTGAAAGTTTGAAAGTCTGCCACTTACAGTTTAGTTTACTGTACATGAAAACCTTCAGCCCATTAAAGAGTAGTCCTGTCTCCGCGTTCTGCATCTCATTGTAAGAAGTGCACATTATTTACTGAGTGATAAAAAAACTCTCTCTTCCCTGAATATTAAGGTAAAAAATAAATCCTCTTATCAACAGTTTCAAATATGGCCACACTGAGAGTATGGGAAGGTGTCAGGATACTATGACATGACTGCTAAAGTTTGCTAGAAGGAAGAAAGGGGAGGGGGTAGAAGAGGCACAGTCTTTTACTAGCGGAGACGGAAGAGGGGCATTGAAATAATGGAGATTCGTTTACAGTTGGTAAGGCAGGCAATAAAATGCTATTAGACAATATGAGATTCTGGGCACAGTGAGACTCCATTGCTTTACTAAATTAACACTTCGTGTACCACAGTCTTATCAAGTTCATTAATGCTTTCAGTCCTATGGCCTCTCCACTATCCAGTCGCGTTTTTGCAACACTGGTACATTGAGATAAAGTAAAATTGAACCCAGTATTGCGACTGTGGTATACAAAGAGTTAAACCAGGTTAGTAAAAGGTGCATGCATACTGTTATTGTTCTCCTCCTCGGCAGCCATCTGCTCTTGCAGGCATTTGAAGGTGCGAGACTGTGAACTAGGGTTAAGGTAGCCTTTGTACTCAGGGTGATCGCCCTTCTGCTCCTCAAACACGGCACTCTGGGCGGGTGTGGGGTTAGAGGCAGGGGCGGGCTCTTTGGTGGGTGGGGCAGGTTGGAAGGAAAGGGTGCTGGTGGTGGAGGTAGAGAAGGAGGCAGGGGGAGGCTGGGTCGATTTTTCTTCACCTCCTTCCACGGGAACTTCCTGCTCTAAGACCTGGCCTGTTCCTGAAATTTTTGTTCCCACTGGCGCATCGTTTAAGTCCATGCTTTTGGTAAGAAGCCAGAACAACCATGCAACAGAAAGAGAAGATAGAGAGAGAGAAACCATTAGCTATTATTATGTCATATTAAAGCATCGAGATAATAAGCTTACATACTGGGGAGGAAATCTACTGTAAAAGCAAGGATTTGCATGAAGCCAGTGATATGCATACTTCTGGGCAATGGAACTGGCGAACACATTTTAGCACACCATCATGACTCCATATGTAACAATTCAACATCTTTAGAAAGCTATAGGCACTTAGTAAAAATTCAATACATAATCTATAATATCTTAATATAATCTAGTAATGTAAAAGAATATAAAAAAGAAGAAGGGGAAAGAAATAAAAAAGGAATGAGAGAAAGAAAGACAGACAGAGAGACAGAAAAAGAAAGAAAGAAAATAAACCTATTTTTATATGTTATGTACTTATGATTCACGTGCATTCAGTTATGAGCTTTCGATATCTCCTGAGGAAATTGATCTTTAAACCTCATTAATCGAACCAAACCTGAAGTAATTCCACATATAATGACAGAAATGATAATATGAATAACACATTAGCACATTCAGAAGCTAGAAATTTTATCTGGAAAACGTGTAAAGTGCAACTTGCAATATATATTGGAAAAGATTAATTTGGAACAGTGCTTCGAAAATAAAAATCTTATCTGTTACCTCGGGAAAACTGCATTTCAAACGTCCAAAATTTGCATTAAAAAAAATTCAAAATTAGCATGCAAAAAAATGGCATAATTTGCGCTAAATTTTGCACAAAAAAAAAGCTTCGTCACTCTGTTATATCTATCAATTATCACCACTTCGTACTATTTACTACAGTACCATTGGAAAGTTGTTAGAATGGAACACACGTTCTGTGTTCCCGATGACGCAATATTACGACCATAGCATAAAAGTGCATTATACAGCCCAAATCGGTAAAATTTGCACCAAATTTGCGGAAAAGGTCTAAATTTGCAATATTGCAGCAAAGCCTCATAAAACAAGAAAATATGCGGGAATTTGCGACCGCCATTTTCTGAGGCGGAGGTAAGCATAGGGATTGGAGGGGAGGTGGGGTGGAGATAGTCTTGTGCTACAGTATTCGGTTATCCCATTCATCATCAACAGATTATGTGTATCTAGCATTCAAAGAGATATGACTGATTTGGCTTAATGTAAAGACGGCTGTCGGCTAGGGCAAGGTGGCCCTCTTCATCGTTCGAAGATGTCGTGAGTCTTAAACCAATCTCCACCTGCTCACATGATAATTAAACTCATCTCCCCTTTCCCCTTTCCACCTCAAAAACACACAAGTTCTGTAACACAACAAAGTGTGGAAGATACTCCGTTCATCCTGCCTTTTCCAGATTCATACACATATAAATATACACGTTATATTATTCATACACATAAAATACTATTCTATACAGATTACTGTAATATAAAATAGTTCAAAATGGTGATGATAACTGATAATCAAAAGCCAAGCACAATGAAAGATTGATCATAATTATAGAAATTGCAAAGCCCATTGACTTGTGATACAATAAAACCTAACAACTCTCATTTCCATATTCATGAAAGGTGTATTGATTCTAATGGAATGTGAATTTCCCACTGTTCCATTGTTTACCTCCGCAACAATCGGCCTACAGCGTGTGATTGGGCGAGACGTTATACATTGAAGTCGTGATCAGCGGCGTTTAAGATAAATGTCAGGAAATGGGCGTGACATGAGGAGAGGGCGTGGACCGGAACGCCAAACACTAGAATTATAGTCCTGATAACTGTCCCAATTAGGTCTAAATGTCTACTGTGAGTGGTATGTTCCTAGGCAAAACATTCTTACATACCAGAGGTTTTAAAAGGAGTCAATGATTACAGAAAGTGACGGTGGAAAGAAAGAGGGGTGGGTGGGGAATTTTTCTAAGCAAAACATCTGTTTATACCTTGTACTAGAAGTTTCAGAGGGAGTTAACGATTACAGAATGTGGTAGTAGGAACAAAAGGGGATTTTAGGCCGGAAGGGGGGGGGACGAGGGGTAGGAGTGAGGTGAGGGGGTGAGGGGAGCACATCAGGTAATTTAATGTTTGTGTTTCGGAAAAAATAATGCTTTCTCACATCCCTGTCATTTTCAACAAGGGCACTGACACTGGATGTCTAGTATGCACTGTCTCTCCTCTTTCCATCACTCCCTCCTCTCTTCCTTCCTTTCTCATTTTTAACAGGGTTATTACAAATTACAGCTCTGAACGCAGGGAGTGACCCTTTGGCGCCAGAGATCAAACATACATCTCACCATAGCGACGGATCCAAAAGGCGGAAAGGGGTGAGGATTGGNGGGGGGGGGGGGAACATCAACATCCGCTCCTCTCCCCGTAGTCTCCTTGGATATGCTTTACATCGCCCAGAGAAAGAGAGAGAGAGAGAGAGAGAGAGGGAGGGGGAAAAAGGGAAGGAAGGAGGGAGAGAGAAAGAGAGAGAGAGAGAGAGAGAGAGAGAGAGAGAGAGGGGGAAGGAAGGGAGAGAGAAAGAAAGAGAAACCGCTCCCATGTAATTAAAGGGGTGGTGGGGGGATGGGGTGCAGCGGCCTCTGATCTCTCACAAACGTTCCTTGCCTGAGTATTTGAACCCTATCAGTCGCAGCCAAAAATCACCCCGCAGTTGCACGCCAAAAATCACGCTGCGGTTGCATTTTCACTGCAAACAGCAGATTGATGTGCATCCGGTGAGACGTCGGTCTCGCAGTGAAAGGCGATTAAACGAGCTACACCTTCAGTAAATTTACTCAAAAACAGTTGGGAAATACATCCCACTTTCACCCTTCGTCCCAAACCGTACGATGTCTGGTATTGACGAAATGATTCGAATGTCAGTTTAGCTTTGACCCGGCCCAGACAAGAACCTATGTGCGCAATGGGAACTCAGTGATCTCTGAGATATGTTATGTTTAGTATTGTCATAATGACGTTGTACTGTGCTAAAGTCGCTCTCTACCATGAAACTACAATCCACCCCGCTTAATTGCAACTTCTCTGGAGCAAGATAAAGTTGCGAGTACAAAGCGGTGCTATTACCCATGCGCAAGATCCAAGCCAAAAAAAAACACCAAAAAGCGTAAATTAAACGGATTATATGAAAATCAGTGTGACCATGCGGAAGTTGCGATTGTGCCTATTTCGATTCAGAAAGTCGATTGTTTTAGACCTCGTAAAATACATTATTATATAGATGTCTCAGGACGCGAGGCGCCTCCCCCACCCGACCCCAATCCCGCCACACGTATACACATTTTTTTTTTGGTTGTTCTTAATGATTCATCTTCCTCAACTGCTCACATTTTCACCCGCTACTTTGATTTAGAAAAAAAAAATTATGAATAAGGGAAGGGATTTTATCATAGTTTCGAATATGAACCTCCGGGGACGAGACCGCGAAGTCCAGCTCCAAAATCGGTCAG
>JAWQUT010000292.1:745654-769242 GCA_033807755.1 Ellobium chinense | reverse complement strand
GAATAAAAACAGTTCCGCGTGTTGTCTGCCAGCCGTTCAGCTGACAACAGGCTGCAAAATTCGACCGCCGCATCACACGGCTGGCACTGGCGTGCGAATTTATTCAACCCTCGCGCCACGCGTAGTGGAGTCAAGGTGAGAGCTGGTTATATCGCAGCGTTACAAGCATTAAAAACCCAATACCAGTGTCCAACTATATCGGCTGAACTGATTAAACAGGGCCTTCCCTCATCGTGGTGGCTGCACACCTGGCCTACATTATAATAACATCACGCTCACTCCACTTTTGCCTAAGTCACGTTTTGAGAAATTCAGCGCTCTCAACCTGTTGTTCAATGCTAAAGAATGAGGCAGCTTTAGCTTGTAAAACTGGAATATAACAACGAGTCAAAACTCGATAATGTTGTAAAAGGAAAAAGCAGTTTATATGGACTATTGCTGTAATATAACAACTTAAATCATCAAGAACAGAAAAACACAGAAAAACTTAGGCGAATGTGGAATAAGCGCGACGATAAGGTACAGTATAAAATGTATGAAGAAGACTTTGGGAACACGCGTGTCTTTACACGCTCGCACATGAGTGTTCAGCCGCCACATACAACCTTAAGGAATAGATGAGTGAGTGAGAATGTGGATGTGCAAGCTACCACCACTCATGTGCAGCCTATCTCATCTCTGCTGGGCTGCGCCTGGTCCCTGGATGAAAGACGGTAGGTTGTTATCATAGTGCGGCTTGTTGATTTGCCTCAAAGAAAAACCCCTCCTCGCTGGCTCACTTAAAAGTCAAGTACCGAGGCATTACTTAAAAGTGGGGAACACCCAAAAAACGGGGCTTACGATGCAGTCGACTCTGGTTGCCGTAACCAACCCGCCTAATCGCAGCTTCCGTTTAACTGCAACAATTCAGCTCAGTTTCTTTATTGATAAGACCTTAAGCCAAAAATCGAAAATACAAACGTGGATAACCATAACGTATTCTTCAAAATTACTGTGGCCACTGGAAAATAGCAACTCATGTAAATCACAAAATATCTCTGCTTCCGAGCAGTAGTACTTTAAACGCAACTTACCCTCCCCTTCCCATTCTCCTCCGTCACACACACGCCCATTCAATCTTATCTGTCATTCTCTGTTTTCCTCTCACAAACAAATAACAATGCAGGGGCTTTCTTTAGAAGCAACCTTATTAAATCTATAATCTTAGATTACTTCGATTCAAGGCCGTCTCATTCTTCAGATACAGGTGAGTAAGCTGGAAGGTGTTATTAAGCAAAGAATCACATAAGTAGTGATAAATTACACCTTCTCACACAGTATCCTCCTCCACTCTTCCGTAACAGAACCTCTAAGCCCCACACTAGTCTATCCTCTATCTCTAATTCCCACTATCTTCCACTTCCGCCTGCTATTTCCTTTGTTTCGTAGACCAGAGACTACTTATTACCGCTGTATGTTTTCAATCAACCAGTGCATCCGAAACTCATTACCAGATCTGTCCCGGCCGTTTGCATGGTGCGCCATACTGTATCAACAATAGGTACATTCACTTATCATGAGTCATAACTGCACAGCTTGTCGCTGGGGGAAACACGGTGCTGCTAAAAAATATGCAGATCTAGTGATTTGTTTTTTTGGGTTTTTTTTTTTTTTATATGTAGCCAGCACACTACTTGCTATTGGATTTCAGTTGTTGCCACTGCAATAAGGAAAACATGTTCACGATTGTACTTGTTATTGTATACATAAATTATGAAAATACAGTAAACCTCGAAACTGAGTATGCCTTAATGCATGGAAGAAGTATACTTATTACTTAATATGGAGTTCTTCCTCAAAAATGAAAGGATAAAACAATAATGAATCTGTGCTTGTGAAATTTATACTTTAAAACAAGGTATACGTAAATGAGTACTTAATATCGAGGTTCCATTGTATGCATTCCTTTCCCCATAAACATGAATATTATTGCTACACTGTCCACCTAAGCTCTCATACACACATGAATTACGTCCAGCCACACCCACTATAACAAATCCCGCGTGCAAAACTCATGTTGTAGGCTACATGTAGTCTGTAAAGGTTGTTGTATCAAATTCATTAGCAACTGAATATAGACGTGTCTTGATTGATGTCAAGGGCCCACCGATGCCCATCAAAACCTTTGCAATTCAAACGTTTTTCTTCCCAACTCATAATGATGGCAGTGGAAGAAAGCCTTTATTTTAGCATTCAGCAGTAATAAATTACTCTTTTATTCTTTGTATATTAGCGGCACATTTGGCAAGGACTGCAACATCTTATCCAGGCCGTTCTAGGTTCAGTTAAAGAAAATCTTCACTGCGAATTGCGGGAGAAAATTTGTTTCCTAAATTTGTTTTGTAAACGTTTTGTTTCGTAATTTATCTTCTAAACCTGTCTCTAAGGACTACATAATCAAATTAGCCGCCTGAACTTAAGAAATGATATAAATCCACGATGTTCTCTTCTTGTAGATTTCTGCTCATAATATCCTGTATTTTGTAAATCACACATTTGATATTTCTCTCCTTGCGTCATGTCTTCTGTTTTCCTAACCTTGCAGCACTCACCGAACTCAGCCTTCAGCAGTTGATAAAAATCAATTCATGCATAAGCGCCTTAGGCTAAATGTGTATTTTAACCCTCTAGGCCCCAGCGTATCAAATATGATACATCATGTTTAGAGACCCCTAAAGTCCACAATAAATGCTTAACTAGATTGTTTCCTTGCTACTGTGCTTCATCTCCCTTTGACTGATTTTGACAAACCACCAGAAAGGCTGTAAACACTTTCATGAGCTGAAGAGCACTTCCTGTTTTGGGTCTTTGGGCTGTAAATTTCCGAATTTTTGGACTACTAGAAATGATAGCGGGTCCTAGAGGGTTAAGATAAGATTAGTGGAGAATTTTTATTTTGCTGAAGCCATTTGGCGTCAAAATCGCGGATGACTGTCCCCCATTCTCACCTCCTTCTTTGTGCGATCTAAAGTGGAAAGAAATTCTCTCAGGGAAAGAGTTTCCTGAGAAGAACTCACGAGCATTTTTCGAGAGGCAAAATATATCTATTGTATCAGCGCACGAAACTGATCATAACTGGAATATGTTACCTTCCTCTTATATTAGTTTGTTTGGTGAGATCCAATGTGTCAGACAGCACATTTCTCTTTATTTCGAACAGATAATAAATATATTCAGGGGAATAATTTGATTATGTAGTCCCTAGACACATGTCATGATTCGTTTACAAAACAGATTAATCCAGTAACGCGACGTGCAATACGAATTAAAAGATGTACGACAACTGATATGTTTTGCTCATAAAATTTTCATTTTGTTATATTTATAACAATACGAAATGTGCATTTCTTTTGAGCAGTATATATAACGATTTTGCCCTCTTGCGCCTCACAGTGTCAAATACTGTGAAACTAGGACAGAAACTGATCTGACGCACTATTGGAGTTCATTCATGCAGAGTATAGGCGCGGCTTTGCCCCATCAAAACTGACATGGTTATTTAAAGCTTCAGTGACTTTATAGGTTGTGCATAATGTTATTAAGAGGGAGAATGAATAAATTATACTGCTTAAAGAAATAAAAAAATGCGATGAAATAAAGTGCTGCATGGTTAAGTCATGCACATAAAAAGCAAGACCTGCACTTTCAATTATAGAGAAATGTTTATCATCCTTTCGCTGAAGTCCCAATACTGTCCAGTTTTATTCAATGAATATGTATATGTCAGACAAACATATTTAATGCAGTGATATATATGAAAAGAAAGATTTTAGTGAAAGGTTTCGGGATGCAGTGAATAACAACGCTACTTGGAGAATAATCATAAATGTGAGAGTGTAGGTATACACGAATTAGTTCTGTGGAAAGTGTGCATAAGTTGGTTGTCATATCAATCTATCTCCTTCCTAGCCCTGAGTCTAAATCTTTTTTACTTCATACCAGCAAACGCTCAGATTACACAGGACTCGCTTTAAAAACCATAACAGCATTTAATGCAGTGTGTTTAAAAGCAGTATGCTTATAGATTTGACCCCTGCGTCAAGTTTTATTTTTTCTCAGTACTTCCTCCCGATTTCATATGATTTAGTCAAAGAAGCCCCAAGCCTTGAATTTAGACCCTAATATATAAACTACTTTGTTAGATAGACTTTCCTTAACCCTAAAGCCCATGCTTCGGCATAACTATAACATCTCATTTTGGTCTCTTCAATATCTGTACATGTATTTTGAGAGATGGAAAATCTTGACTAAGAGAGGCAGGCAGTCACCGATACTGAAGATAGACTATGTCGTGGACGGAACCGAAAGTGTGCATGACACAGATGTGAAAAGATATATAAACAAATGAAACAGGAACTACGGATCATGCCATTCATCAGAAGACAGAAAAGCAGATAACACACAGACAGACAGACAGACAGACAGACAGACAGACAGACAGACAGACAGACATACACACACACAAATATACACACAAATAGACACACACACACACACACACACACACACACACACACACACACATACATCCATACACACACATACACACACATACACACACACACACACACACACACACACACACACACACACACACACACACACACAATTTCCATAATAATACCTTGTTTAATATAATCAAAATCAGGATGCACGGAGAGGCCTAACTGCTTAACAAGATATGAAAGCCAATGAAGGAAAAAGAACCAGGAATAATAAAATGCGCAGCTCATTAAACACTACATAACATGCTGTAGGCTAACATAGCTGCAGTCATATACTGCTAGAGAAAAATGAAATATTCGTATTTTCAGTTCTAATATTAAAATGAGCCACACACCGCCTAACACAGGCTTATGAGTCAGCCGCTGTAAAGGTGCAGCGTAGAACCGAAATCTTAATTTGAACTGCGTGTGCACAAAGTCCAAAAGTTCAGGGTTGAGTTCTACCAACAATAACAACAAAGCTTTCTTTACAGCCTTTCCGATTCTGTTCATTATTAACAGAAAGACACCCCTCGTCCACAAACATATGTAGTACGTACGCATGCTCAGATATGCAAAAAGTATCTGCAGAAAGCTAAAGAAAACAATAACAACAACATGCAAGAAAGCATAAAACAGGTATCATGTGCGCAAGATAAAAAAAAACCGGGTGGAACGCGTTTGGCTTTTGTTGCCCGACTGCATTTGTCTCGTGCTCATGTTGTGTTCTATATCGTTTTCTTTCGTAGCCCCCCATAAGTCAATTACTGAGATGAATGTGTATCTAGTGCAGTGCCAAGTCCAGGAACCCACATAGGAAGAAAAAAATACTGTCAGATCAGAGCGAAACCGAAACATTTGGACACATGCTCGAAAGAGCGAGGTTTCGTTTAAGCCTGAATGCTCAGCAGCCACAATACTGAACATACATGGAAGTTATCTGGGGAACTTTTTCGAAGAGAGGATTAAGCTGTCATTTGCAATATGATGAACTTGTCAGGTCTGCATTTTCACACTGGTATCATAATCGGTGGCGGATTTAAGTGGATGTAGAGAGAAGGGGGGGGGTGCCCCTGGGCGACGTCCCTTTACCCCTTCTCTTATAGGAGCGATCAGTGTGGGGACGGAAAGAGAGAATGGCAGAGGGAAAATGGTTGAAATAATAATAAAGACAGGAGATGGAATGGGGCGACTCTCCCTCCCTTTGGATCCCAACAGAAAGAATTCCGAAATATGCCACTGATCGTTTCTTGAGACTGTTGTTTCGCTCTAATCAAAACAAAACAAATCAAGATCGTGCGCGCTCACATTTAAAGAGAAGACTAGTATTAAACAGACATTTACATCCGTAGCCCAGATATTCTTAAAACTGAAAATAGGAGTCACGGCATGGTATAAGAGCCAGCAGTGAGAAAACTGATTATACAGTTTAGAACAACAATGCAGTCAGTGTGTAGGAAACATTACAATTGTGGAAAGCAAGGAATATATAATAGGTCTGTGCTATGATTTTGTAATAGTGATATAAAATCGGCGTTCATAATGACTTAAAAGAATCAACGTTACTTTTCTTGAGTATTCTCGGTGTCCTCCTCTCTGCAATGCATATAAGAAATCCATCACGTAAGTGAGGTGTGAGGTGTGAGGTGTGAGGTGTGACGAATAAAAAAGAGCTCCTTTACACAATGTTCTCCTTATCAAAAAGGAAGACCAGATAATTATTTGAGGCTGAGCTGAGCAAAGTCGATAAAATGGAAGGGAGATGTGGGGTGTCATTGGGAGACAAAGGCGGCGGTAGAGAAGTTCCTGAAACTCCTGTGGATGGCTGTAAAATAATCTAATAATTTCATGACAACATACAAGGGACGAATTGAGGTAGATACTGACGATAATCAATAAAATTCACCGGGATGTTGGAGGAGGGGAGGGAGAGGGGAAGGCGAGGACAGGAAAGAATGATAGTCATGAATATCACGTGTGATCCTTATTATAGTGTTCACCCGTGATTCATTTTCCGACTGCTCACATAAAGGCCACATGAACGTCAAGAAGTTCTAATGATCTTCAACAACAACAGCAAAAATGGTATGGTCTCTCTCATTAATAAATTTCTCAATCTTTTATTCTAGGTCACATTTTCAAAGTAAAAGTTAGATAAGCCCAAAATGACGTTACTGAAGCTCGGTGCTGTACATTCGAAGGCGGCATTAAAATCCACACACTGAATCAACGGTCAAATCATCAAACAAACATAAAACAAGCACTTAGCATTCATGACGTGCTAAAACAATTGAAAAGTTCCTGATGTTACTCTGCTGTGAGTTCTTGAACTGAAATAAAAAAGTTTCAAAAGGCAAACAAGAAGCGGTTTCATTCGCGGCAAATTGGTGAATGGTCAGTACAATATCGAGATTATCTGAAAAACAAACTGAAAACAATGGAATAATCGAAAGAAATGCAGTTTCAAGACTTTCTTGCATGAACCATGAGAGAGATTAACAATATTTTGCTCAACTGAAAAAAAAGAGGACATTTTTTTTTTTGGCATGAGTGACAGATGAAAAACTTGTATGACAGAAAGAAGAGTGCGTTTTGCATGTCTGAACGAGTGAAACAAGAGCAAATATAAACTAATCGACGGAGCATTCCAAGCGGAGTTTACACACGACCATGCTGAGGACTACAGCTAAATACAGGCAGGGCACACCAACGGCACCTTGCTGTGGGCCGCCTTGTTGCGGACCACTAAATGTTGTCCCGTACGGACTCTGGCCCATCTGGCGGGCGTCCAGACTCTGGTAGGTGCTGGTCATCCTTGAGCCAACAGGCTGGTCAGCAATGTCCACGCTAGGTCATAAAAGGGAAAAGGGAGGAGTGTGGAGAGGGGTGATTGAGGAAAGAGCAGGGCAGGGGTAGGGAAAGACAGAACGACAAAATAACACGTTTTAGATGAGAACTGTTGTGAAATACACATATAAAATATACAGAAACTGAATGCATCGACGCGCAAATTTTGACAGCCATATTAACAATTATTGCAATACATAACAAATACAATGAAATTAACAATAACATGTTCTGCAGAAGCGCTGCCTTCAAAGTTTCGTCGTGACTGCATGGACGTCAGTCAGCTCACTCGTCTACCTTCAACAACAAAAACAGCAACGAACACAAAAGGCAGTAAGAGACGCCGCATATGCTGCTAACGCAACATCAGGAACAAGCAAAGTAACATGAAACTTATTGAAACACACTAAATCTGCACTCAAGATCTTCTTAGCTCCTGTTAGATACAAAACATACATGGCCGCATTATCTAAGAGTGCAGGCTATCTTAAAGCTACAGACTTACCGATAAATTATTTGGCTAATTAACTTTATAGATTCACGATACGTTATACAGAGTGAGCAGTAAAATTGATTGGATCGAGTGAGTGACACACACGCTGATTTCAGCAGTGGCCTGATCTTGCAATAAACACCCACGAGCTAAAATTAACGTGTTTCATGTTATGATGTCCAAGCGAACAAACGCTATGATGTGGATAACTCTTTTGAAATGTAAGGACCTCAAATCCGTGCTAATTAACTAATCAAATACAATTAATGTGACTGTTGTTAACATAATATATATCGTGTGTAGCATAGCTATACTTTGATTATAACATTATGAATCATATCAACTCAAGCTTGTATACATATAATAATGTGTTACAACAGTAGCGGCAGCACCTGTCACAACGATAACGATTTGATAATCAACAGATATCAGAGATAAGTTTGTTTTGTTTTTTTCTTTAAATCGGGTTTCTACCTTTGGACACATATCTCCTCTGTGTCCACCGGGCCTCATTCCCACCTCT
Source organism: Ellobium chinense (assembly GCA_033807755.1). Classification (NCBI taxonomy): domain Eukaryota; kingdom Metazoa; phylum Mollusca; class Gastropoda; order Ellobiida; family Ellobiidae; genus Ellobium; species Ellobium chinense. The sequence continues at coordinate 760,856 of JAWQUT010000292.1, read as the reverse complement.
TCCATATGGGAAGTGCAAAGATGCAGGGTCTTGTTGTAACAAATTAATATTCTCCACTTATCATAACTGCCGTGAGATCATCATTACAACATAAATATTTCATCTCCTACCTTGACAGTCAGGACTACATGTATATAACAAACCTACCCCAAAGTGATGTCATGACATCTTTTTTTTCTCCAATGCGAATACAGTTACAGTTAGCTTAATATAATAGTGGGGAGTACGAAGAAGCAGTTAGTGCCTTGTTCAGCTTATCACAACTACCTTAAGATCATCAATACAATATGAATACCAGATTTCCTACCTTGACAGTCAGGACTATGATAATATAACAAACCTATCCTGCATGGTAAAATACAAAATTAATTTATTTTCAGTGCAAATACAGTACCATTCTGACTAAAATAATGGTGAGGAATGCGGAGAAGCAGTTAGGGTCTTGTTGTCACAAATACTGTATATTCCACTTCTCACAACTGCCATAAGATATCATTACATCATGAATACTTGGCTTCCTTCCTTGACACGCAGGACTATGATAATATAACAAACCTACCTCAAATGGTGTCATATCAACTAATTGTGTTTTTTGGTCAGTGTAATTACATTTAACCTAAAGTAATTATTATTTATAAAACATTAATCCGCACTGGATTTAGCCTAGTGTCATGGCTAATATGATCAAACTCTTGTCGTGACTCAAATCAAGGAAAGCTTGAACAAGATAATCAGCAGAAAATTACGTGAAGCCTCTACAACTAGTAATTAGTAGAGCCCGGCTATCTGTCAGCCGATAATTTTGCAACTTATCCTTCTTATTTCTAATAATCTCATCAATTTCACATCAAATGCTGATATCAGTATTTATCCACATACGGCTTTCTACGGTGTGGACTTCTTAAAATAAACTTTATTCAACCTTATCGATGACAAAAGGTTAAGCCTTATATAAATAAAATGGTGTAAGCCCAAGCCGATGCGATGCTGACAAAGCGCCATCAAAAACGACCACGACTCACGCTAACACACCACTCTGTAATAACAATACAAATTCTGAACTTGGTAATCATACGGACACCATGGGGAAGTACAAAATTAATCATTGTGTTTTCAAACAGTTCACACAACGATGAGATTCTTACTTTCTGAGCTGAATAACTTCAAGCATTCAAATTTTATCAACTTCAAATTTGGTACCATTACCAGTTGGATACTGTCTGTAGTAGTATAAATGCAGCAAGTATTATAAATATCTAAGTGATATGAGTCTACCAATGTTAAAAAGCTTAAAAACGCGTGTCTAACTACAGCATAAACTCAAGAATCAGGCGAACATCTGATGTCACTGGTTCTGGCAAGTTATTTTTTTTTACATGTGGTTTTAATTTCTTTGCTATGACAAAAGTATACCAACTAAGTCAATGAAATTCGCAAAAATCATGGAATAATTCTGTCTCTTAATGTGCCCAAATTTTAATTCCAGTATCTTCTTGAAATTATTGGACTGAATAGATTAAACTTATTTTCTGGGCGACCTGACAATACAATATACTGTACCTAATTTTTCAATGATTTCGGGATACGAATGCTACTGCAGCAATGAACGATGAAACTTTCTAGCTTATGAGGGATATAATACTGCCAGTAATAAGTCTGCAATTGATTGGGGGTATCAAAAGCTGAGGAAGGAGTGAAAATGCAGGGGTAATACTGGCTCATAATTTTCATAATGTCCTCACTGTAATGGAGTCTCCTAATTCATGTAGCTGCTGATAAAGGAAGTATCTCCTTCAGCTGTAAGCGGCACACCCAGCTAATAACTCATTCATCTTGTAGGGCAGTCAACCACTAAATTTTGTAATAAGCGAACAAAATTAAGACACAGAGGTTATAAATATATGTACGTCAATCATGCTCATCTAACAATAAAACAAAGTCAGTCACTGTATCGACGGTCAGAAATAGCCTACTGTTGCCATTGGGTTAAATGAACTGAAGACTGGCAAAAAGTAAAGCGTGGAAAAGCTTAACCCTTTGAGTGCCCCAAGCCATGGTGCCCGAGTCAGAACTAGGACTCAATCTGGTCGATGTTTTGACAACACTTTCATGAAAACCTTTTAGTATTATTATAAACTAAACCCTGTTTTCTTTCGGTAAATTAATGGGTTCATAATCATGCATGATTTTATCTAAAGTTATAAAAATATTTTTTAAAAAATATACGAGGCTTGTCTGAGCTCTCTCGATTCTATTTTTATGTTGTCAAAACAACCCAAACTTTTAAATGGACACGCAAAGGGTTACGGTAATCATGGCTACAGTAGACCTATTTCCAACCACACCATATGAACTACAACGAAAACGACAACGTCACATCAAATGGTCAAATGGGCCTATAGTAAAAACAACAAACTCAATATAGCCTAGCTGTATGGTTTGTTAGGGAATCATATTGAAGCCAAGGGAAAAAAAAAAAGCTTATGCATAATATGTTCTATTAGGAAAGTAGCTACAGTCCTTCAAAGACACAGTCGATCGGAAGTGCAAACCTCTTCTTTTCTCTCCCTCTTCTCTTACGTTTTTAAATACAGGAAGTGAGGTTGGGCATGGCCAATCAACACACAAGATGCTCAATATTTAAGATGTTCTTTGTAACAGTCGATTGTACCCTCATCCGATATTCAGCTAAGATGGCTGCCAATAGACAGCTTCAAAGAACACTTTGGAACAAACGTAGATGTGTATATAATACAAGTTTTCAATCAGGATCGTAATATGGTGTGAAGGACTGAGGTCACTTTCGATAAAGATGAAGGGTTTCAATGCACAACGCAAATGTGTTACCCACATATAACAGTCACTTCAAATAAACGTGCAGGTATTCATGGCAAAATGCGGCACATGCCGTTTAAGTATGATGAATGTGAAGAGAATTCTGCCTTGGGGGAAAGAAATGGATTTGCCTTGTTCTGCACTCAAACCCTTCATCAAGATGCCCATCCATTTGGCCACAACCGCTTTATAAAGAAGAAAAAAAAACCCAACCCTGTCTTATCTAAGGAATGAGATCCAGACGGACTGCGCATTCTAAAAGCAGCACTTTTTATCATTCAGTGAAAGAAACCATGTGGTAAGTGAAACTCTCTGGAAACTTACAAGGCGGCAAAAAAAATCTGAGGTCTGGTATGGGAGGTTGGAGAGGTAAGTATGAAGCGAGGGATTATTCTTTCACTTCCACTGTATATTTTTGTGACACTGAAATTTCCAGCGCTGGATTTTGATTTGTAGATAAACTCTCTTATTATTTTAAAGATTCCATCGACAGTGTTATTGAAATGTTATTCCATTTTTACTAAGGAAATGGGCAAGTTCTTCTACTAACATTGACCCAAGAAGCCTTAGGATCCCCATGGTTGAGTATTAGAGCTGATCACAGGCCTGAAGTTCCCTTTCCCCTTCTCCCAACAGCGCAACCGTTGGAAAAGACGTTAAAGTAGAACACCAAAAGAGTTATTCAGTTAGTCAGTCCCCAGTCCCCTTTTTAAGCCGTGGCCAAACGGATAATGCTGTTACTAATCTGCAGTGGGTGGCCTAGATCTAGATAAAGCTACCAAAAGGTCTATTATTGGGAAGCGGTAAGGCCAGGAAGGACAAAATAATTGGTGACTGTTTTCCTGCCTTGCTTTCTCACTTCGCTCGAAGAATACTTACGAGTTGTCACTGAAGAATGTACAAAACAAGTTGAGGGTAAGCAAAGCCAAATACAATAGGGATTAATGACATAACAAACCTACGTGTAATTCTGAGACCTGAATCTGAGTTGTTCCATCACAGGGCTTGAGATTGTTCTGTTTTCACTTTTTTTTTTGCTCTCCTGGCAATATGACCTTTTCCGGCATAATCTAATGGTCTCTATACTTGCTCTCTTTTGTAACATCGAATGATACAAGTGTGGGTACACATCAAAGAAAAAACAACGGTATACGTTTAACACATCCTCAGAAGGGATGGCACCAGAAGTGCTAAACGGGGACTTCAAAGCCATGCCATCCGATCGTTTCCTTCGGAAGACAAGCTCCATGACCATGAGCACTGCCCTGACTCAGATGGATGTACTTTCATATTTTAAATAACAGGCGTTTTAATATCAAAGTTCTTTACCATAACGTAAGGAAAGACAGTAAATTAGCGACCTGCCGAGTTTCTATTCAGTATGAACTCCTTCTTTCGTGAAAATCGGAAAAGTATAGCGTTCCAGTGTGAATCATGCGACTGAATTCAAATTACTGAGGTGTTCCATCATGCATACCTCTCCTCTCCTTTAATTTTAATATCCTTGGCGGATCTTTAAACGAGAAAGATGAATAACAGGAAGAAGCCGCATTCGAGAAACAGTGAGCAGAACACTGCCAATAGAAGCCTGACAGCTTAGGCTGGGCTGTTTCACAGAAGTCTAGGATACTGCGCAGACAGGAAAGTGCTAGCTGGCTTGACAAAATTAGAGTCTTTTGTGACTGAAATATCTTGAGCGGGAAAGATGTATCCCTTTGTCAGGTGGGTTTCACAAAGCCGATGCCAGAGGAGGAAAATAATCACCTGTTCGATTTGGAATGGGGTGTATTATAAACTTCCCGAGAAAATTCTAGGCTTTAATGGGAATACTTCTTTGAAAACAATCCAGTGTTTCTCTTGTGAGTAATGTCAATATCTGAAACACAATACTGCCCATCCAAAAAATGGTTCCTGTCATTAGCGATTGGACAGCTCTGATCAGCAATAATTAATTCAAGATATTGCGTTCCCTCTTTGTAGGTAACAGTGACAAGCTTCTAGCTGTGTTACTTTGCACTCAAATATAGAATGTACATTTTCATATTGCCAAATACTTTATTCTGAGACTCTGCTACCTATGGCCACTGATTCAAAGACTCAAATGACAGTAGAATGTGGACTGCGGACGTGTTGACCTGCTATGATGACCTACTATACATTCATGCATAGCATTTTTGTGTTAGCACTGAGTACTGATGCACCCACACAGTCTGACATTGAGCATCTTGGGCGCAACACTCTAAACCATGTTACGATAGGTTCACAGTTTACAAGTATGACGTCTGTGAACATACATGTCTTTCATCTGGTAAAGAGATCTCTTCACATCAACTGCCAGTCTCAATGTTCTGACCCATTTTGTTCTTGTTTTGTTTCCAAAAAGGTCAGTAAGAGGCTGAGGAATTTGAGTGACAAACACTGTCCAGCAAATGTTAAAGATCCACGCTAGACATCATTGTTGTTTATGTTCTGAATCACCAGTAATGAATCTCCAATGCCGTCACATCTTTAAATACCTAATAAGGAGATTCATGAAATCTCACAAGACTGTCGACTGTTCTGAACTTCTCTGGAAGACTTGAATAATGACAAAACGATCGACGTGGCTGTAACCAACCCACACACAAACTCTTTGCCATCAGTGACAATAACAGAGTAATTATTCTCTTGACTATTGTTCTTCAGTGACAGTAACGTTCATTTCGTGGTGGTAGGTCAAGCACATTACTTCCCAATTTTCAAGATGAATTACTGGGACATACAGCTCCTATATAATATATTATAGTTTTAAGCACAGCTCCTATATATATATAGTTTAACTTCAGTCTTGACTAGCAGGGAAACTTATTTTGTCCTCTCATGAAAGACTCATTTTATTCAGTAACACGGGCTGTAGTCATGATTGCAAATATTAGATACATACAGTTAATACAAGTAGTAATCATAGACGTTAAGCACGAATTAGCCCGTCTTCAATTAGTCAACTCCAGCAAAAGCTCACTTCCAGTTTAAGCAAAATAGAAAAGAGTAGTGCGATTGCAGCATAAAATCTCACTTCCGAAAGTAAAGATGCATCAGCCAATAAAAGCCAATGTAACAGACCATACCAGCCAATCATATTCCCCTGACAAAGGAAAAGTAGAAAGTCAGTAATAATGATTGCTGGAGTTGCGGCTTGCGATGCCCGGATGACCGTGCATGCATATTAATTGAGAGTGGTCTATGTATAAAGTTGGACAAGTAAAAAAACAAACTAAAGACCGGTGAACAAAATATTATCATAAAAGACACCATTATCAGCATGTCATTAAAAATCAACAGTGACAAAAACATAGCCACACAGCCATAGCATAGGGCCTGGATAAAATAACTGATGAGAATCACTAGAACAAGCTAAACCATAAGTGACCAATTACGCCACAACAATGAGGCTGGTAAGGGCAATAGTTAGAAAGGGCAATAGGGCTATAAATAACACTGGAATCCGAGATGTCCAATTTGTTTAAAACGCAAGCCGGACACATCAAACGCCATCTTTTGGTAGGGCAAGGGGAAGAAAACGAAAGAGCGAGAGAGAGAACAGATCTTATCCTAAGCATTATAGCCACGAAAAAACTGAGACAGTAAAGTTCTTCTTTGTCTAGTCAGGATGGCGTTGTCTTGTGAGGCCACATTTCTTTCACTTCACTGAGAGCAGTTCCTCTCTGCAGTTAATTCCCTTTCAAATATGGCGCATTATAACTCACGTGATATTGACTCCAGTGTTATATTTTGCCCCGTGGGGAAAAATAGAAATCTAACAGAATCATTATGACACATAACAGAATCATCATGACAAGAGTCATGTGCAAATCTCATGCTAACCCAAAGTTTACCTGCAATACTGAATTACACACAAGACTTCAAGGAAAATTTAACATCATTGTTGACAAAACACTGTGAAACCTACGGAACTTCCTGCTTGGATTATAGAACCCAAAAGGGAAAGTAGGTTTCTCTAGATAAGACCAAAGCTGTACGGGACAATAAAAAAAGCCAAACAACAAACAAACAAAATGAGAGGGTGAGGGGAAGGAAGCAAGAAATATGATTATGCACTGTTTTGTCCAGTCTTCAAACTCCTTCACAGGAGTGGTCACTGACTCAGTTTGTGCCTGCCTCCAGGTTCTTGCTTTCCCACCATGTCAAAATGGTTTCTTGGATAACAAAGTTGCAGTCTTTTTCCTCGGTGACACAGCATAGTTTGCCAACAATGACGTGATAATAATCAGTACATGATACAAGACGGATGTAGTTCCGCTAATAATAATAATAATGACAACTAATATTCAATAACACCGAATTAAAAAAATCTTAATACTACAGCACTGATCTAATTTCCAACAACATTGCTGCCTGAAGAAATAGCCCACGCAAACTGTGTCTTTCTACTTACTTTTGCATTTGAGACTGTATTCCCGCCGTCTGTAGACTGTAGGTATCCGCAATGTTGTCAGCAGAGTAAAGTCCCATGGGTGAATTGTACTGGGCATGGACCACATTCGGCACCGCCGCCTTGGGTGCACCGAAGGGTTGGGCAGTTCTGTTGTGGCCACTACCAATTCTGCACGGCTCCTGTTGGGGTGAGTCATGAAAAGGAAACTAACAATGAGTCTATCCATTCAACGTGGTTTGCAGTAGCAATAAATTTGCATCGTTGGTTTAAAACAAGAGAATAACTATGGTGCTAAAGCTTGATGGCAGATGAACATTCTGGTATAAAAATAATGCTGATGAACATAATAAGGTCTCATTTTACAATAATTTTTTCTCTCTCCTCTTCTTTCCTCTCTCTCTCTCTCTCTCTCTCTCTCTCTCTTTCTCTCTGTTACTGCCTGGAAAACCTTTGCCATTAACAGGCATGCAGAGTCAACCAGCATTTGGAGAGGAACAGCTTGTCCCTCTTAGAATCACAAATCATACATAAACACTGTAAGGCATCTCTGAATCAGAATGAAGAGTTTTGGCCCTCCATGCTCCGAAACACATCCCCGTTAACTTTTTGACTAGTGAACAGTGAAAATTTTACTCTTTTTTTTTTTCTTACTTTTGTCCCTCAGCCCCAAGAATTAGTCTATGCATGAGACTGTAAATACTGTACATGCTTATTGGCTGCAGTGGCTACAGACTTTCATCAGAAGGTTTACTGTTGGCCTAGAAAGTCTTATGTACCAATATCAAGCGTTTACTGATAACCTTTTGGCCAAGAGGGTGTTGTGTACTTACCGCAGGTTTGTTGATCGCCAGAGAGGTTTTCTGTACAGCCTGAATGTCGTCTCCTGTGGCGGACTGGATGGTTCTCAACTCCTGGGGGCGGAGCTCATTCAGGGGCGTCACCTGCGGCTTCCAGATCTTCACGGCTCCCCTGAAAAATTCAGACTGGTTCCGAACTTGTCCAGGAATTTCCAAAAATGGGTAGTTGTTCTTTCGCAGTATAATTTATATATAATTTATAGTCGCCTACAATGAACAACCTTATTTGATAGTACTAGTTAACTTCAAAGACTAGGCTGGTATTAGTGCGTGCGCACTCGCACACACACACACACACACACACACACACACACACACACACACACACACAAACACACACAGAGAGACACACACGAATTTTAAATTACAATCATGAGTCCTTACTAACAGAAGAACATTAACTTAACAATGAGACGTGGACGATACTCAAACTGTAGAAAAAAAGCTTTAAGTAAGACTCTGTAAGAGAAAGTGAGAAATGGAAAGTGTGACGTTGTACATAAAGACAGAGAAGTGAAGAAACTTCAGTCTTGCAGAACGAAAACAGGAGCGACTAAGACATCGAGTTTATTATGGGTAATTCAAGCCTACATCTATGACTCTCAAAGAACTTTCCAACAAAACATACTACAGTCATTTGCAAAAGTATGGGACCACCTTGCAAATTTTGTTGTTTTTGTAACAATGCTAATGGTAACTCACTAAAAGTTCTGATAAATGAGATCTATTAAACATGAAACATTATGAAAATGTATGACAAAGGTGATGTGAGGGGAAAAAATTGCTAATTGGCAAAAAATATAACTTTCTTTAGGATTTTGTACGTCCTCCTTTGCTCTGACCCATTGCACTGAGGCGACAAGGCATACTGTTCACAAGAGATTGACAATACTCAGCAGTTATTTGTTTCAACCATACTTCTTTTATGGAAGTGACAAGTGCTGTAGCACTAGATGGCTGCTTCTCTGCCACTTTATCCTCCATATAGTTCCATAAATTCTCGGCTGGGTTCAGGTCAGGGCTGTTCCCAGGCCAGTCAAGAACTTCTACATTGTTTTCCTTGAGAGACTCTGGCATAATCTTTTACCTATAACATGGTGCTCCATCTTGCATGAAAATAGATCTGTTGTGAACTTCCATACGCAATGTCAGCTCTTCCTGAGGCTGTTCAACATACTTTTGACCATTCTAGTGGAGCCTGGAGGAAGAAAATACAGTCCAGCAGTCCCGCTCTTGCTCATAGCTCCCCAAATCACTTGACTTGGCGGGTGCTTCATTGTAGAGATTGTATACTTTTCATCATATCTGTGACCTTTTGCGTACATGAACATATCTCTTCCGTACTACAAACTGCTGTAAAGTTGATTCATCTGAAAATAGCACTCTTTCCCATTTTTTCACAGTCCAATAAAGATGTTTCATAGCAAATGCTAATCTCTTCCTCTTCATAGCTGATGCTAAACGAGGTTTTGCGGTTGGTTTATACGATTTGAGACCAACTTCTTTGCTTAGACGCCATAATGCTAATGCATTTTTCTGCAGATTAGCCCATATTTTGCGACATGAACTAGTCAGGGATCGCCCCACTATCAGCCTCATAGCATTGTCATGTCTTCATGAAGTTTTACGAAGTTTCCAGTTTTTTTTTCATGTCACTGTAAATTCCATAAACTCTGAATTTTTCGTTCGCACGATGAACAGCACTCTTGCTAACTCTTTGTCTTTCTGCTATTTGACGCTCTGAAAGGCCTTCCATATTCAATGCCACTATTTGTGCTCGTTGAACTTCTGTTTGTGATGGTTTTTTGCTCATTTTTCTATGTATTTAACATCACAAAAGAACGGCAAAATTGTGCCCACAAATCACAATAACAAAAAGCAAAGGGTGTTGAAATTACAGAAATGAGATACTATAATGTATTTAAGGCAGATGATGCACCATATCCTAGCGCCTGGTACAATACTAGGAAATAGTTACTATTTTTGTTAATTTGCAAGGGTGGTCCCATACTTTTGCAAATGACTGTAGAACAAATTGGAACGACTGAGACGTCAAGTTCAATATGGGTAACTCAGACCTAGAGTAGATCTATTAACTCTCAAAGAACTTTCCAACAAAACAAACTCACATAATTGTTAATAACAAAACGACTAAAGGCAAACATACCTCTCCACCAACATGTAAATTTCGTTCCCAGATCTCATGATTTCGGCTTTGGCCTCGTCGTGTGTCATGGCATCCGAGGTGGTGTTGTTGATGAACAAAATGGCGTCTCCTGCCTTCAGGCCACATCTCTCCGACACACTTCCGGGGTTGACCTGCAGACGGATTGAATGAATGAACTCTGGTTAATAATAAGATAAAATGAATTTGTGCAGCAAGCCTATATGGAGAAAAATATTCCGTTTAAGGCGCGATGTTCTGTCGTCCTTGGTGTAATGTTTTGTCTACAGTACCAGTTAAGTCTGTAGCACTTTTCTACAGGACCAGATCTGATCTGCTGCACCTATCGGTAGCACCACGTCTGATCTGCTGCACCTATATGCAGCACCAGGTCTGATCTGCTGCACCTATATGTAGCACCAGATCTGATCTGCTGCACTATTTGCAGCACCAGGTCTGATCTGCTGCACCTATATGTAGCACCAGATCTGATCTGCTGCACCTATCTGCAGCATCACGTCTGATCTGCTGCACCTATATGCAGCACCAGGTCTCAACATTCGCAGCGTGATATTCTGTCTGGTACGAGATTCTGTCTGCAGTATGAGATCCTGTCCTATCAGAGCTGTCCACATGACTAGTATGTTTTTTTTTCTTTGCGTGTTTATTTCTGGGTTTATTTGCCTTTGTTCATTGGAAAGACACAGGCTGGAGGACTATGACTATTTGTGAATTTGACATGTTTGTTCTAGCGATGCAAGAACAAATATATACCAACATGGACATAATGACCCTTCCAGTCACGGTACTCGGGATTGACCCATATTATCTTAGTGTTACTTCCCTTGAAATAATACATGAGCACACCAGTAAAGTTAAACTATGCAGCAAATCACTATATCATCAATCTTTATTTACAAGACTGAAGCAGTTAAGAAAGAAGCCATTATTCGCTCAAAATTATTCGTTGTTCCTAGCTGTGTAAAGTTCATTTTGTCGTAGCCTTCAAAAAATAGGCATTTTCATATTATCTTTCTCCATCCGCCCATCCATGCATCTGCCTGCCTGCCTGTCTGTGTGTCGCCTGCCTGTCTGTGTGTCGCCTGCCTGCTTGCCTGCCTGTCTGTCTGTCTGTCTGTCTGCCTGTCCGCCGTGTGTCTGTGTAATGCAAAGATCGGTTGTAGTCTAAAACCTCTCGTTTCTTCTTACAGGCATACACCATGAAAATGAAGCAGACAAAAAAAAATGCCAGCCCAGGTATATGGAGCACGGGTAGACTTTCTCCGCGATGTGTGTGCGTAGGCGAATATGAAAGGCAAAGACCAGCAGAAGGAATTACTATTGTAAGCCTACGAAGCAAGGAGAATACATCTGGAAGCGCTAGGCTGAAGAATGAGAGAGAGAGAGAGAGAGAGAGAGAGAGAGAGAGAGAGAGANAGAGAGAGAGAAAGAGAGAGAGAGAGAGAGAGAGAGAGAGAGAGAGACAGACAGACAGACAGACAGACAGACAGACAGACAGAGAGAGAGAAAGAGGGGGGGGCAAAGACTACTCAGACAGAACTAGAAAATGATCTGGCGAAGTTAAAACCCAGTGACGCTCACAGATATAGATGTAGATACACTGATAGAGAGGAAAGAGACGCGATGACAGAACTGGGAGGAGATGGGAGACCAAAGAAATTATCTGATAATGGCTGATCGTTCCAGCCCACTTAACAAGGTAAACACGGCTCTGTACATAGACACAACTGACAACATACAGTTCGCCGAATCAGTCAGGGCTGACCACTGACTGACCAGGTGCGAAAGTCAGCGGTTCCCATGCTGAGGAAGGAAGCATGTGAGTGAGTGAGTGAGTGAGTGAGTGAGTGAGTGTGAGTGAGTGAGTGAGTGAGTGAGTGAGTGAGTGAGTGAGTGAGTGAGTGAGTGAGTTGGACAGGCGAGGGAGACGGTGAATGGGTGGGAGGATGGATAAGAAGGTGAACTGTTTCCTNAGATGCCCCCCCCCCTTCCCCCGCCACCCCTCTTCTCAATAACCCTGTATACTTCACATGTGCAATCTGTACAGCAGTTCCCCACCTGCTCCAAACATTGTTAAGAAGGATATAATGACGGATTCTATTTCTCCATCCAGAATGAAATGGGACTGAAATGGGACTGACGAGGAGGTCTGAAATTTGGCTGTTATTGGTCTCTTATCCTTGCTGGCCTATCAGGGCAGTGGGCAGCTTTTATTATGACCAGGTGAGACCGCCCGTTTTCTACCAATCAACCATAGGTGGCGCCCCATCGGACGCAGGCAATATTCAGTACATGCATCCCCTTCCCCTTTCAGGGTCTCAGCATCATAAAGACAGACCAAAGGCCCAGCATTTCCCCACTGTGGATCCAGATCCGGGAGATCATAGTGTAACGTTACTCCCCCACCCCTATTTTACCTTCTGAATAAGACCAAGGTGCGTCTCCTTTCTTCCTTCTCCATCCTCCCCCCCCCCCCCCCCCCNAAAAAAAAAAAAAAATTCTCCAGGTTTCTCAAATCCAGCCCCATTTTTCGGATACGACACGGTCTTGGGCTAAGGGCATTCTACATTTTGTGGATCAAAGCACTGAGACCTGCTGATTCTGTAAACACAGGGAGACCTGACCCTCTGGCTAGGGTATGTAATCCAATCGTGTCACTTGACAGAGCAATGACCTCCCTTCAATAATCAGCCGGCCGCTGGAATTCCTCGCGGTTACTACTAGTCACCAGGGCTGCCACTCATAGTTATTTTTCAGCAGAGTGATTTGTTTTTTTAGGTTTTTATATTTTATGATCTATGAAAGGTAATGGAAAAAAAAATAGTCACTCTAGTGGAAAGTTGGCAGCCCCCCAAAAATGTTCTAAATTTATTCCGGCCCTTTAACCTACTTTTGAAACAGGTGAACCACGGGAAACTTATCAGAGACCCCCTCCCCTCNGCATTTTAAAAAAAAAAAAGTTTTATAAACTTATAGCCGAACCTCAGTGTAACCGTCATCCTTGGCACATACAGATGCTCTTTTACGAACTTTCTAAACCTACATCCACAAAACCGTTTTAAAAATATACCATTTTTCCATACCTGGTAGACATGTAGGTTGCCTTTCCCTAGTCTGAACTTCTACTGAGTGAAGAAGTTCACTTAGTATCTTCCTTGTTTTTGTTATTAGGTTAATATTTCTTGTAATTTATCTGCCCCTCTAATACTTGTAATATATGTGCACTTAAATAACATGTTAAAGAATCAAACTACAGTTTCAGAGGATTTAAAAAAGCCTGTCTAGTGCAATCGAGTGAATTTGACCTTAGAATCTTCTGAAATGGCAAAAAATTAGAGTGGCAACCCTGCTAGTCACTATCTAAACCACTTCAGAAGCCCCTCAACGTGCTATAACCCTCTCCATCGCAAGTGACGATTTCATAAGCGAAAGGGAAATAGATATAAATAAAGCAAATAATGTCAGGAAACGAACGATTTTTGGAAGTGCGCTTCCGTGTGTTCCTGTTGGTATGATCCCGGAAGTAGGGTCGGTAACAGTGGTGAGCGAATGTGACAAAAATACTGAGTGAGAGATTTGCAGGCAAGCGGCGATTCTTGAAGAATACAAGAACAAGATAGAGAGGGGGCGGGAGGGAGAGGAGGGAGGAGAGATGGAATGAGAGACATAAACGAATGCGCGGCATTGCTATGCATGAAGTCACTTCCCTTAGAAGGTCCAGTTTTGCGTTAAACAAGGATTGTAATGAGACCCCACGACCTCCAAAATACTTCATTCTCGTTGTAATACTCGAATTTTAAATCATTATTTACTCACCAACTCGACCACCTCACTATTGGATACATTTTCATATGATGCAAATAAATGAGAGTTTACGCATTAACGATGAGGTCTCTTATCATCGTAAGAATTACATTACCTCTGCATGTTGACCGCTACTAAGAATACAGTCGGCACCAATGCACTAAAATTTTTTCGATGGTAAGAGATCCCATCATTAAAGCGCAAGCTCTCAACTGACTGTCATGCTATAAAACATTGACTGAACATCAGTAAATTTTGCAAAATTGTCAAGTTTGGTTAAAATATAAACCTTTGCAATGCCATTTCAACACTTCGCGCCAAAAAATAAAAAAAAAACCAGCCGCCAGCAGTAAAGATGATGTGATGGCGGGGAGAGTTTATACACAAGAATGCAGACTGAATTAAATTTTATCATCCTGTGAATGACCCACGTGGTTTTACCTTATCTATCCACTATCTTCACATCATTTCACACTCACTTTTCATGAAACAGGACAAAAGAAAAAAATGGAGGGGAAGCGGAGTTTATTTGCATTAGAATGCAGCCAAAAACATAATACACCCTGTTTTATATTGGGATCGTCTACGGTCGTTTCATCTTAATATCAGCAAACAAAACAAGGAGGAGGGCGGCTCAGGGTTACTCAGACGGCGTGAATAAGCAACGCTCTCAGATGGGAACTACAAAGGTTTAAAGGCAGGCAAAGCCAAAGTGATCTTATAAGGCCTTAGTATTCTTAAGGTCTTTGGGAACAACCTCGGCAAGATGGGGAAAAGGATTCGTGAGAGACAGGCTGAATTTAAACTTTAGAACTCGTTCATGTTGAGGGAGAAGGCTGCATATCATGTAATTCAATTAGTTTGTAAGACGGTCGAACGTCAACATGGACAGAAGAATATATAAGGCTAGGATGGATTCACACGCCGTCAATGGGGTAAGGAATTAAATTTGAATTTTCTTTTCTTAACAACCTCGAAACGGCGGTGGGATTCAAAAATGTACTTTAAACAACCGGAGGTCACTCTTGAGGGAGGGCAATGCTTGAAATTTTCACGAACAAAACAAATATCGGATGTATAATGAGA
>JAWQUT010000292.1:693565-744595 GCA_033807755.1 Ellobium chinense | reverse complement strand
GGGGGAAAAGGAAAGGGCAGTTGGAATTTGCTGTAGATCGCACAGCCCGAGCAATTTGCTACCACACACTATATTTCTTTATCAGAAGAAAGTTACCCTATCCGCTTTCCCACTTATGTACTCCCACACAGATAACACACCAGTATACAGTCTCTCATACACGCGCGCCCGCCCCCCGCCAGCACTGTCTCGCACACAGACAGACACACACACACCAAAACACAACACACCATGGTACCAGTAGACAGTCTCACATATATATGCGCCCGCCCGCACTGTAACGCGTGCGCGCGCACACACACACACACACACACACACACACACACGCACGTACTATCACATGCACGGACGCGCCCGCACACACACACACACACACACACACACACACATAATTACACACACACACACAAGTATGAGTCAACATGTCCCATTTTACTTTCAAGTTTTTAATAGATCTCACGTGCCAGTGCTTTTACATGTTTGTTTCTTTCGAAATTCTCAAAAGTGCGGGACAAATTGTTTAACCGTTTTAACAACACTCTCAAGAAAGAGCCTACTTGAACACGCAGGTGAGCCGCCTGAGGCTCATTTCCTGGCGGTGGTGAGTTACGCCAGGCTAGGCTACCTTGGCATGCCACTCACGATCAGTATACACACGATGGTGTAATAATTGCCGGTGTGTGCGTGGAGGTGCGGGGGCAGATGATTATAAGAAATCAGTACAGGATGTATACTTTCACTCCTCGAATAGAAGGGGCACATACTCACACTCACAGTCCAGAGGTATCGACCCGCGGTATTGAAATGGGGAAGCAGAATCGACCGACATTGAAATGGGAAGCAGAATCAACCGATCTATAGACTGCGTGATCGATTGAGTAAATGACTCGGGTTATTTTTGGAACAGAGCAAAAAAAAAAAATCTCAGCATTTTTCTTTCCATTTTGGCTCTTAGAAGGGAAAATGTGCACATATAACAAAGAGTACAGAAGCTGCCAAGACAATGGAGAAAACGAGCATTAGAAAACAAAAGGTACACACTTGTGGGTGGGCAGTATCCTTTCTGAGTATTGATACTTTCGATACTTAGGAGTTTCGATTCAGTATTGAAATTCAGGCTCTGGAGTTTGGACACAATTTGAATACAGGTCTGATCCAAGCAAGGTTCTTCCTTTGATCGGACTTAAAAGTCTGGGCCGCAGATTGACCTCATAACTGACATGGATCTAGCTGGTCGTTAAGAGTCAATTCAAAATTCTTATATATCTAGCCTATAGAGGAAAACAGATCCCGATCTAATTACAAAGTCTGTAAAAGTCTGTAAAGTCTATACCTTTTCCCATGGAAAACGCGCTCTTTTCCAAGTCCCATCTCACATCACACGGGACAATGTGGACTGGAGAAATTTTAAATTTTGTGGTCGTATTCTAAACTCCCATGATCGGA
Source organism: Ellobium chinense (assembly GCA_033807755.1). Classification (NCBI taxonomy): domain Eukaryota; kingdom Metazoa; phylum Mollusca; class Gastropoda; order Ellobiida; family Ellobiidae; genus Ellobium; species Ellobium chinense. Next base: position 743,149 of record JAWQUT010000292.1, on the reverse strand, counting down.
AACCAAGCCTTTGCTGCTAGAGTGCCAGCCACGGACACAAGACCACAGTCATTGTTCTTTAAACAATGAATAGCTTTGTCGGCATGTCTTGTTATCTTCTGTAGGCAAACACTATCACAACGGTCGCATCTGTTTCTCACACTTCACTGTTTATATTGTTGAAGACGCAGCTGTACGCGTCTGTGTACGTGAGTGCTGGACTATAATGGATATAATTCTATGGGCATGTAAGCTGACTACTTATTTACCAATCTAATATTTTCTGATTAATGCATACATCGTGTGTTTACTGTAGCCACCCGTCCATATAACCATCCATCCATCCATCCATCCATCCATCCATCCATCCATCCATTTACTCGCTAATCCACCCACCCACCCATCCATCCATCCATATATCCATCCATTTATTAACTCTCCAACCCTCCATCCATCCATCCATCCATCCGCCCGTATTCGGTGCTGTCGACCAAAGCCAGTCTAAAGTGTCAAGTGTCCTATATCTCCCACCTATTTACCTGCGCTAATTTGTGCCTTTTCTCACCTCACCGTGAAGATGACGTCGTGGTCCGCGATACACTAAACCTCTCTGCAAAATTAGTGATGCGCCTTATAACCCGAGTCATGAATCACTCTTAACAATGAGAGCCTCTTCACAGCTACTGAACCCGACACTTCAGAGTTAACTGCGACAAGACGTATCTATTACATTATAGTGTAATGGTATCAAGGGCGGCGCAGCTTTGACAAGAGGGAGAGTGTGTGTTTTGATGAAGAGGGTGGAGATTGGGGGGAGGAGGGAGAAGTGGGTAACACGGTCACTCTTGTCAAAGTGTAAGACTGAAAACTGTGTTCATTCTAAACCCATAGTGTTTAGAGGGAGGGGCAAGAACATCTAGTCCATCCCCGTCGTATCTGAATAATATAGTCATAGCCACACGTTCTACCGCCCTTGATAAAGCCAGTGTCCAACAGTGCACTGCATTCCGCGTGTGCATCCAAGCCACCGGTTCCCTGCGACACTCCCGACTCGCGACCAAGTGGAGTAACACAGCAGGAAATACTTCAAAGGACATACGTACGTACGAGCTTAGTAAACTTCCTTCCGCAAATATTCACTGTTTACGAGAGCTCACTGACGATGAGTAATTGCACGGCTGACGTTCGGAGCTTCACGATAACTTATACGATAATAATAACCGTTTAGGTGGACTACGATGACTTTTCTACCGTGCAAATGCACTCACTTCTTCTGCTGCCTTATGGTCAAATTATCGACACCATCCCCTCATCACTACATTCCCCTCCTTCTACACCCCCATCCACCCACAAAGCCCCATCAAGTGTTCGACTGGCTTTGTATCCATGACCTCTTGAACCTCAACCTCAACATCCCCAGACCTCTCCCTCCCCCCCCCCCCNTTCCAAAAAAAAACAAACAAACCACTGCAAAAGCTGCAGAGATGGTAGTGTGCACTGTACACCTGGTCCACGATACGAGCGCTGTCTTAAGTAAACAGGTTATAAATGAAATATATATAAAAACAAATTTACACAAGATAATCTATAATGTAATAATTTCTTTGGGAATGGAAAGGCAAAAAAAAAAAAAGGGGGGGGGGGGGGTNGGGGGGGGGGAGGTTATCAGCTTTCCAAATGATAAATTACTCTTGAAAGAAGTGCAAGAGTAAGCAGGCCTACGCCTCGGCGAGGTGATACTGATTATATCAATCGTGTATCCACCCCTTCCCCTCTCCAACCTCCCTCTTTTTCCCTCCTATTCCCCGGAACCTCCACCCCACAATCTGATAATGATTTGTGACTCGCACATCAGAAACATTATGACAGAATTCCTTCTATTTTTTTTTTCGCTTACTTCGTCGAATGCAGGACTAGAAAAGAAGGGTGGTGGGATTGACGATGGGGGATCACTGTGCAACTTGAACCCGTATTTTTATCGTCATTATCCAGATCAGCGGTTCTCAGTATTCTTGTCGGTCGACCTCGTTACGTGACCAGTAAATACCCGTGTATCCCTATTCTCACCCAGGGTTTTCTCCGAGTCGCGCGATTCGCCTGTTAAAATCCCATTAAAAATTTACAAATCCCCTTTCAAATTTATGAGGAGGGAATGCCCCCTACCCCAATTTATATGACCTGGAGAAAACTTGCTCACCTCATCTAATTATCAAGTAAGACAAGGTAATCCGTAGCCTGCTTCTACCTGTGTTTGCGCACCTAAGCCTGATGTTTTACGGATCTCCTAGAATCTATATTCTTGAAGATGGAATTGAGATAAATGTTTTTATAGAAGATGACAATGTTCTCTCTCTAGATCATCAGAAATTTTGAAAACCATATTAACAGAGAAATAGCTCAGATGCGCAGAGACCAGTGGTGCGCGGACATAGGTCAAACGACTGTGTATCGACCTAGTTTTGTCAATAAGGTACGCTCTTCCCTTATCCTCTTTAAATCTGTGGCTATGGCCTGCTCCTGGGGGTACGACAAGTGTCCGAGGATGACTGACTGACCTAAAGTATTGCATGTTACGTTAATTGCGTTAATGCCCGGGTCAAGCGGAGGTCATTATGCAAAGGCATGGAGCGGGCAGTGACCGGCGTGTGATGCATAGTAATGACACCAAACTGTGACTAATTATTCTGTTCTCACAGGTGGGAGGCCAAGCAAAGGCTACTATTGTGTGGTGAAAGATGGTTAATACATCGGGTCATTTGCATAATACACGAAAACCATCCAAGGTGTTTTTTCTAGGTTTCAAGAGAGGGGAAAAAATGACTGTTGTCTTCAAGATGCAAAGGCGTTGAACGCTGTTTGCAAAGGAACGATAGCCCAGGTAGGTGGGGGAACTGGATGATACTAATATTAATGTTTGGGGGGAGGGGAGAAGTCGCCCAAGTTCACCTCCTTGAAAAACTCAGGTCTCCTCACAATATAAACTATAAGAAAGATATAATAAAATGATATACTGAATAACATAACTAAAATGAGGGATTTATGAATGCTAAGACATTCCCCGGTCCCCCACTGCCATAGACATCACCAAGCCAAATACAGAAAGAAAAAAATAATGTGACTCTTGTTATCGGTATTAAAAATACTTGCCCAAAGAGATCCATACCAAACATCCCTTTTCGGCGTTAAAAAAAAAACAAAAAAACTTTCCAAAGAAGTTCTTTCTTTCTTTCTTTCACCTCACCAAAGAAACATTTCACCACGCTCTATCTACACATGTTTGGGCACCAGCCGGCATCTAAGAGTGCACCGACACGCCGACAAATAATAAATACAAATTAAGCCTACGGGTGACATGGGTGCACAGGTAACGATTTTGAATTGCCGCTCATTCATCGGCTACATGCGCCCCTGTCATGTTTGACTTTTCTCTTTGAGCACATCATGACGTAATCAAGACAGGTGTAAAATTAATCATGGCGCAGCTCCCTATATTATAGGAAGCATTCTGGATTCTCAACTAAGATCTAGATCTTGCCCTATCAGAGAAAATCGGCTAATATCAATAGTGGTGAAAGAAATCAGAGATGACCAGTCACTGCCTTTTTGTTATGTTTTTTATTTTTTATTTTTGCGTCATGCCCCTTCCTAATAGCTTATAACCACTGCAATCACACCCCTTCTCCCCTCTTCCAACCCCTTCTCCCCTTGTTCCTCTGCATTAGCCATGCGAGTGCGACGCCTGCTATGACGTTTTCAATCATCTTAAACTTTGGGACCTGAATTTGGGTTTCTGAGTTCTAAAAAGTGGGGTGGGGTGGACTGGATGGAATTATAAAATTAAAAAGGCGAACAAAACTGCAGCGAGTTTCATTTGTTTTACATAAGTCAGCATTTGAATAAGGACAGATTCTAGACTAGATCTAGAGAGTTAAGAAAGTGAACTGGCCTGTTATTAGATATCAAAATTAAAGCGAGACAACTTGCACTTACCGATTGGATGGATAGCGGGGTATTGAAGTCGACACCGCCCTGCAGACGGAATCCCCAAGGTACGCCAGGATCAGGCCGAATCAGCCGAACCTGCAGTTTCTCAGCTGGTTGATACTCCACGTTACTCATGATTTATTTCGTCGCTCACAAAATCAAGACTATCCACAAGCAAAGAGAAAGACTAACACTGAGAGATTGCAAAGGTACACTACTAGTGCTGCGCTACCACTTGAACTGCTGAAGCAGTGCACCACACACCTTTAGTTCCTTACTAGTCTCAGCCCTCACCCGAGCCCCACGTAAATTCCTCAAAAACACCGAGTCGACACACGAAGGTGGGAACCCAATCGAGTTTTGCACACGACTCCCAGTAGCTCTTCTGCTCCGAATGACGTTGAAACGAGGCCTATGTAAAACCTGTCCAGTCAGAGGAAGGGATTGCCCCGGGAATGCAAAGTTGGAACAGTTATTTTTAGCCCTGCCGCATGAGAATAAACTGGGTTGCCATTCAAATTTTTGCCATTTTACTAGATCTGAGACCAGATTTCATAAAACACTCTTCTTAACCCCTCTGAAACTGTGTTAATTTAATCACTGGACAAGTTATTAGATGCATGTTGCAATTTTCAGACAGGCAGATAAATTGCTAGAAATATGAATCGAAAAAACACGACAAAAGAGGAAATAAATGTAAAATCTCTTCACTTACATACCATGTGGAGACTAAAATAACTCTTAACTACATGTAGACTAAGTATGGAAGTTTCGTTTTTTTAAAGTGGTTTTCTGAATGAAACATACGTAGAAGGTACTTATGAGGCTGAGTTAAGGCATAAGCTTGTTTATTTAGTTACCTTATTTTATTTCTTTGTTTATTTATCTGTGTATATTTATATAAATCAGCATTCAGTGTTAGCATTCGTTTAAATAGTGGCTAAAAATGTTAAAATAATAATAATAAATGAATAAAGTAAGATATTTTTGGCTCTTTCAATATTTCACTAGATTTTTTCCTCCATTTCATTCACTACATTACTAGAAAAACTGAATTGCACTAGGCGTAGTGAAAAATCCCTGGTTTGGTTTGGGTCCCGAAGATAGTGAGCGAAGGGAGACCATTCAAATAATATTACCGTTGTCTTTGAATGGAAGGAGTAGTGTCTCTTGAGTCGATGTTTTACGGTCTTGTATGATTTTAGACAGTTAAATACAAATGGTTCCCAGAGACTGTTTTGAGAAAAAAATAAGTAAGTTAGGCGGATAATAGCATGCAGAAATCTTCATTTGTGGAACAAAGTGACAAGATTTCTTTCCTTCCTATACCAAAATCGACGAAAGGATAAAGTAGCCTAAAGAATAAAAGATGGAATCTGCACTGCTGATCTCAGGCTACGTTCAAATAAAGCCGGGTATACGGACCAAACCTTTCTCAAGCACCATTCTATTATTTATGTAACATCTTCGATCTCATGACTCTTCCCCCCACACCCAGCCGACTTCATTCCAACTGTGTTTTGGGGAATTTGAAATGGGCTGTGAGTGTGAGGATGTGACCGAGGAAAAAACAACAACAACTGCACTTCCTGACTTCCTGGACTAGTCGGAAATCAGTCCAACTTTTTAATGTTCATGATGGCGGCCCCCTTAGAAATTTGCCGATGATAACTTGTTAGCGGTGTTTCGTACTCTGTATTAACTATTAGACTAAATAATTAAAAATTAGTTGCAAGATATTCATTCTGTTCCCATGTTAAGAAAAAGAGTTTAAATCATCTTGATTTCATCGCTGAAGTCAAAATATAGACGTCTAGTCTAGTTACAGATGTCATGGAATCAGAAGCTCGGGTTTTCGCGAAAGAGCTCAGGAATGGCTTGCAAACTGCAGAAGCTCAAGAAGACATTTTGAAGTGGCTCACAATCACTAGGGCCGTCCTGGATCCAAAATTTCTTCAGGATCATGCCATGGAAGTCACTAACTTTGGTTATGACTGCTCATTTCTGCTATCTATTCAAAAAGCTACAACTGTCTTTCACTCCAAACAGATTTATGAATGTTTGATCTCAAAATTTTCATACACTTGGATATCTGCTCTAACCATTGAAAATTTCAATAAATTTGTTAAACCTGTATTTTATGATGGTCCTGTGAAAAATGCCTTTTTTGCACTATTTGAGGCAGTGGCAGAAGCCAAAAGGTATGTGCAAATGCAGTCTAATTAAATATTTTGTTAGAATTTAGTCTAGGTTGCGTTGCCGCTCCTTTGCAAATAACGTATTTTCATAAAATATTAGTTTGGCTTACTTATTATCATTTAGCCTTATTTGTGGATGACTTTAACCCTCGTTGCATGGATCTGTATGCTGTAATTTACTGATAATATGGACGCCAAATTATCTCTGTTATGCCCTATTACCTCACCAGGTATTGAGACAGTCAGATGCCAAGTTACATAGTGAGGCAGTAATGCCAATGAAATGTTGTAATGAAGTGATGTGGCCATGTGCTCTTGCAGTGTCTGGAGGCATAGGATTACAAGATGCATGACATGTTGGCACCGCAGAGGTGATAAAACTGATTGTAATGTAGATCCATACCTGATAATATCTTCCTGATAAATAAATTATTTGTCCAGTATTCTTTAAAGAAGTACATGTACAGACCTATTACACTGACAGTTCTCTTGCTTGCCATCAGAAATTTATGGTGTTTAATCTTTGTGAAATTTTAAAAAATGGACTGAGCAGGAGGCATGGTTTGTCAATGTAGTATCTGAGTCTGAGGCTCAAAACCAATATTATTATATCTCTCACAGGAAGGACTTCAGTTTCCACAAATGTACATCGCTTTTAGATGAATTCTTGACACAGCAGAGATTGAATCAGTTACTCCAGTTGCAGAGCAGTGATCATGACTGGTCAAAAGCACCACATAGTCTAGACAGTGAGGCAGAGATTCTGATTTCTTCACTAACATCACTTCCAGAGAAAGTAGCAAACAGACTACAACATGAAAATAGGTGAGACAAGCTTTAGTGCAGCTATGATCTTTTTTAAAGAAATCAACACCATTTTTGTCTCTTACGCTTCCACAGTTCTTAAATATTATCCTTATTTCTTTTGTCTCCATATAATCTGATGGGAAATAACGTTTTTTTGCCTTTAAGACTTTGCCATTTTGTGTTATCTTTAGGCATAAGATGTCTGTTACTGAAGGCGCAGAAAAGTTCCACTGTAATCTGATGTCAGGATATCTCGTTTGTCACTTAATATAAATTGTGAATTGTGACCATCCAGAGGGTTGAATAATGACAAGTGACACTAGTGAATAGTGTTAGAATTCTTCTTGTTATTATCAGATTTGAATTGGGTACTTTCATTCTTGTAGGTTAATACATTCAAGAAGTAGATCAAGTGGATGGTACTTGTCACATACAACTTACAAGCCCTACTTTTCTTGTCTTTTTTTTCTCACAGTGACATGTTTCTCCCCCAGAACTACATTCCAATGTTGGCAATGTCTGTTCTGGACACTCTCCAGTGGGCGCATGGTCTCCTGAACAAGGGTCAAAATGTATCTCTTTTGGCCATTAGTGTTTTAATGGGAAAGTTATGCCTTGCAGGTTACTCTGGTGAGTTCATTGTGATTTCCTTCTTCTTGGGGACAGTGTATAAGTTGCCATGCCAATGAAATGAAAGCTCCAAACTTTTGAATTTGATTCCTTCAAGCCTCACGGGAGGAATTCCATATGTGTGTCAGAGAGATTTCCACATGCAACACACCAAACCAGGGTTCGGGTTAGGTTAGGGTATGGGTTAGGGTATGTTGTTGGTTCGGTGTGTTGCATGTGGAAATCTTTCCGGCACACATATGGAATTCCTCCCAGCCTTACAATCACAGGCTCACAAATTTTTTGTCATTCAAGCAGTTTCTGACATTGAAAGCCTCATTCTTTCCATAAAATAGATGAAAATTAAGGAAAGGAAAGAAAAGAGCCTAATGAATATCAGTTGCCTGTTCAGGCAGAAAACAAAAGAAAATGAAGAGAACAGTGATAATAAGAAAAAGAAGAGTTACTCTAACAGGAAATAGGATGGGTATTTTCTTTTTTTTTTTTGGTTGNGGGGGGGGGGGGGGGGGGGGGGGGGGGGAAGGAATGGAGGGCTAGCAGAGCATGGGCTGCAACCCTTAATAAATAATCTAACCATCCTGCAGTGCCATTTTAGTTAGGAAAAACATTTGCCTGGCTTACATAAGTAAGTTTTTGAAATCTCTATCCAGGAAGATTTATCCATCTCTTTGGGCCTTTACAAAGCAAGGAGGAGACAATAATTAAAGAATAGTCAGATTCCAAAACTCCTTAATAACCACAGCACCATCATAATAAATACCATATATATTAAACCAGGAGTGCTCAGGAAACTGTGTCTTCTTCATAATATAGCAATGTAACAACCACAGTTGTTTGCATGATGGCCAAATAATGTATGCTTCCTTTCAGATCTGCTTCTTGACACACTGTTACCTCATCTTTGTGTGAGGGTGAGGTCTGACTATATCTGGTGCAGAATGTGCGAGCGTGTGTTTGTAGGAGTACCAGCAAGATGTGTGGAGGCTGTTGTAGTCCCCTTACTCAGGAAAATCACATGGTAAATATTCTCCACCGATCTGCTAAAACTTAGTAGGTGTGTCTGATTCAAATTCCGGAAATAATGAAATGTTTGTTTTTTCACTTCTTGTTTACTTCTTGATGTAAACAACATCATTGCATTCTAGACAGGTCCAGATTTCCCCAGCCGAAAACTAAGCGAAATAATTGTCCCTGTTTTTGTTTCATTATGAATCCTCTTGAGCTTCTTCCAAGCTTGTGCTTTCTTCCATCACCTGAAAGTCCATTTATATCTAACATTCTTTGTAGGTAATGGTGTCTTTCCATTCCTTCAATAAGATTCCCTACTTTTGTGTTAGCAATACCTGCTTCGTAATCCCTGCATTCTCCACCCATTCTCACCTCAAGCTTGGTGAGATTTTTGCCGGCAAACTTGATATTTAATCATACCTTACCTTTCATTATGTCTTCAGTATCAGATTTACATAGTTGAGGTGAGAGTTATCTTCGTTGATGTCTTCAGCAGATCTAACTGATCTTATGACATAATTTTTTATTTGGTTTTCAGGTATGGACTTGTTGACAAGTTTCTAGGTGACTGCGTAATTCACAACACGAGCATCAAAATGTTAGTCTGTACCAAGCTTCTGCTTCACCGCCATTATTCCAGACCTGTAAGTGAGTATTTTACACATGCTGACACTGTCAGCAGTCAAGAAGCATTTAATTAAATTACTCAAATGAAGTTGCTAGTCTGTGCACTTTTATGAACTTCATGAACAGCTCTCTGACATTTGTGCCTTGCTACCTTTGTTCACTTTTCATTTTTACTTCATTTCACAAATCAGATGCTTTAACTCTATGCAGCCATATTCTTGGTAAACCTGGAATTTTCACAATGATGCTCTGCTGGATTCTTGATTAAATGACACACAAATCATCACTGATATGGCGTAGAGGCATAACCACTATCTGCTTCTGTGCCATGCCACAGATATAAAGCTTGCCTCAGATGCAGATGGTCATGTTATCCTCTGTAATGCTAAGAACGAATGGCTATCTCCACTCAAAGGGAGTGTCATATTCATGGTATAGCACATAGGCATTTAGCTGTCATACCCAATGTCATCAATGTGATGATCTCAGATCTGACTCAGGAGCTCAAGCACAGGAGACTGATTATCCCAGGTGTCGTGGGCTCATAAGGGAAAGGATTCTCCTTAAAGGGATACAGAAATACTTATATGCCTCTGACTGTACATGAAGCAAAATGAAACATAACAGATAAACATGAAAATGAATATGTTTTCCAACCTCTATTTCAGAAATTTCTTCTACAGAACATCATAGGTTATTTGTCAACTTTTCATACCAGGCGGCATCTGCTTATAGAGGTATTGTGGTTATGATTTTAAGGCATGTTATTTTAAAGCTGTGATTATTGTTACTGCCCAGGGGCTAACCTGTTGTTATCTGATTTAGTAGAAGAATGTGTTCTTTGTACAAAAGTGATTATACTGCCCAAGGGAGTAATACTGGAGAATTTTACTGGGAGGAGAACATAAAGAAGCATTAAATCTATCACAGACAATAAGATACAGATGTCCAGAACAACAGATTTAAATAGTACCACATCAGAATGATAGTTTGAACATGAACAGTAAGACATGTAATATAAAAAGGGCTGCAATTTGGTTTGTAAAAGCTCCATCTCCTTATTGCCGGTGCCATGATCAAACCATGTAAGAGAACGAGTGATGAACATGTTTGTAAGACTTGATCATGGCATGGATGCAACATGGCTTTGGTGAGAAAGCGATCATCTTCATCATCAGGATCCTCATAAGTAATATCTATGATAATTGTAGTGAAGATTATTCAGTAACCCTGTTCATGACTCATTCATGTGATCTTTGCTAAATCTCGATTTTGCTGTTTTGTGACTGCAGGTGACCATGAACCTTCTTCGTGTGTGGGGAGATAGCAGTTCCATGCGACACATCTCAGCAGAACAGCATTTGTACATAACCCAGGCACTTATAACTTGCATTGGAAGGCTGAATGAAGCAGAGAAGAATACATATAAAGACGGTGAGGTTTTGCTATTAATACTGTTACTTTGCAACACTTCATCAGTCTAAGGTAGGCCTACTGTTTTATTGTTTGCTTCCTGGTTTAAAGTCCTGAGTGAAATGAAGGAAATCATTCTTAAGGTGTATAACATATGTGTTTTGGAATGGTATTGATTGTTCTGAATACAGCAGCAGTGTGTAATGGTAGATTTCTTTCTGAATGCATTGTCAGTGGTCCATATGTCATGGTGAATACTCTGACTTGCTGAAGGAATAATATATGAATCACAACCACTTTAGTGCTATAAGACACCCTTTGCTTTGTTCCAAGTATCATTTCATAGGACACAACTCAGTTAAAATCAACACAGACATCACCAAAAAACAAAGAAAAATTTTAAGGAGTGTAGTGGGTGATGCAGGAAGTACATGGAGATGATGATGGGTGAACTAGTAAAAAAAGGCTTAGGGTCCTCACTAAATGCAGCTTTGCCTTGTTTACAGATTCTGTAGCATTCATCACATCATTTGTGATAAATTTCCATTTTTCAAAGAACACTGGAGATTTATGATTGCAACATTATCTCTAAAAGTCTTGTTTCATAATGTATCTCCATCCAGGTTATCTGCTTTGCACAAATATGTTCTCATGGGAGAATATCTATTTATGGTTGTATGTGTAAGGTAGAGTTGCAGACTATATCCTTTAACAATGTAGAAATAAAAAATTAACATTCATTTTTGTTTGCTAAATAACTTTTGATTGATGTTCTATGTATTGTCACATCATACAAACTCACTGAAAGTGAACTGGGCTTCGATGATCTCTGAATGAAATAGAAGGGATGAAATGGTATCAAATGAGAAAGTTAGTAAAGTTATATTCTGTCACTTAGAATGAACTTTCCACCTATTGCACCCTCTGTTTCAAATTAATTGAATGTCTTGTAACATCAAAACTGTCTCATGTTGTCCATTTATAGAAAAGATCTTTTCATCTCTTTCCATTTTTTGCCTCAGAGCTGTTGCGATGCTTGATGCCAGGAGTTCAGGCCCATCTGGAGAGCTCAGATCCCACCGTCAGGATGACAGGTATGACGGTTGCCAAAACACTGACCCAGACTGTGGATCCATCAGGCCCCAAGTTGGAATTTGAGGTAGGATGACCACATATAGGGACATGAATCCACATACAGAGAATGAGTTAGGTAGATGCTGATATGAGGTTGGTTGATTTGAGATGAAGATTTTGTTTGATCAGACAACTCATGTGCTGATCTCTTTTTTTCAAACAATTACATTGAGGATCTGAGCTCTTTTACCTTTTCATTATGTCTGTTTCAAATTGTTCTCAAGACCACAAGAAGTGATATAGGGAAATAGCAAGGGAGCGAAAGAGTAAGAATGAAAATATGAAAGCTATCTGGCATTTTGAGTGTGTCAGTGTATCCGTTCCTGCATTTTTGCAATCTCAGCACATTTAAATGGAGTTGATGAATACACATTTTGGTGATATGTGTCAGTTTTAACCTAACTTCCCAGTAGAGCAGAATATTAAATCAAAATGTTCTTGTCTGCTAATTTTGGAATGTTCTTTATGTCTATTGATTCATACTCAATGGAATTTATGTGTAATTATTTTGAGACACTCGTTTCTTTTATGTCTTTTTAAATCCAGTCACTGATATGGTAGCATTTCATTTCATCTGCAGCTTGACCTCACAAACTCAGTGGTAACAGATCTGCTGACATATACAGAGCTGCCAGAAGATCCTGGGCCCTCAGAAGCAGAAAGGTGATGATTAGAGAAGTTAAACGGATATTAAAAATACAGATTGAAAGCATCCTTCTCCGCTTTAAGATGAAAAAATATTCACTATAACCATTATTATTTTCATCATCACTATTACACAGTTTGAATTTAACAGATGACTGAATGTGTGATAAATACTTTGACGTCAAGTGATATAAAACAAAAAATTACTTCCACATTTTCCGCAAGGAAGATACCTTAACTAGAGTTTAAGAATGTAAACAAAAGAAATCACTGGTATTAGCATATTTATGAGAGTATGTTAAGACCAACAGAGTAAGTATCATTATCAGTCAAGGAAGAATGTAAAATCTAGACAGGCTGTTACATAATATGAATGTACAAACTGTATTGTTACTGTGCTTCCGTTTTGGCCAAAGTCAGACCCAGGTCAAAATGGAATAAGGTTACCATATTGTGTATGAGATCAAGGCCTTTAGTGGCATTTTAAAAGTATTAAAATGCACCTTTGTTTTCCTTGCAAAATTGCAGTTATAAATATACAGGCCAGCCTTTTCTGCCTTGCTATTAAAACAGTTTTCCTTCATTTTCTCAGATCTTTGAAAATTGACTTTGGCATTATGGAATCACAGTGACAGTATTGGATAAAAGGAATAATTTGTTACTGGTAACATTTCAGTTTCACCACAACAAATTTGGAAGGCAAGAAGGGACACACTAAATGTGAATGAATCTTATGTCCTAATCATTGGGAGACACATCCAAAATTTGCTTAAATGGTAAAGCATCTCAAGCATAACTACAGTCATTTGATAAAGACAGGAAATTTGGCTGGAGATTTTGATGTAAACTTAGCAAAAACAAATTCATAACAATAAAATACAGTATTTCAGTCTCAGTGCCTTTTAAAGTTATTAGTTCAGAAATGTGAGCCACACTAGACCCAGACTTTCTAGATCCTCAAGCATTAATACACAAACTGCTATCCATGTTTTTCAGAGCCATCACTGCTAATGAGATGAAAGACATTGATGGAGATGACATAGAGAGGAAGATGAATTCTGTGAAACTGGAAGACAATGAAGGCAAACATCAGGGGAGTGTGGACTCAGATTTGGACAGGTACATTCCTTGTATCTAATATATACTTCAGAATAGAAACAAAAAAAATAAAGATCACCATGTTTGGTGGGACCTGGACCTTTGGAAGTGAGGTAAAAATGTAATGAAAGACATTTTACAACAATGAGTAGCAGAGTATACCTCAGTTTGTTTAGATTTTGGTCTCACTTCCTAGAAGGTTTGGCTAATGATGTAGAATTTAGAGGCTATTGAGAAAGAAGTTTCCTACCAACAGGCTGGGCTGGACCTGTGAATGATTTATATATACTTTGCGGCTTAAACATTTAGTTGTTCTTGATGTCTTTTATACAGTCTCACAGTATGTCTTGCAGTCAGTCAAATGAGGCATATGTTGCTAGACTAGGAACCCAGGTATCAGGCTCAGAAGGTGACCGGATCCCTCATCAAATTTTTTATTAGTTGCAGACATTGCATGGAAATCAATATACTGATTCTATGTGTGAGTAGACACTTGTTCACTTTTCCCTTTATAAGGCCTGCAGCTGTATTAAAGCGAAAAAAGTGGATAGAATCTTGCACTGTTCACGAGTTTCTAAAGTAATAGCTTTGTAATTTGTTGATTCATTCTCAAAGTGTAGAAATCATTGTAGAAGTCTTGTTGCTAAAATTGCTGATTAGCTAAGCTAGAAATTTAGATATTTTTAAAATTATGGCCTGATTTCAATCTCCTTGTTACAGTGTTGGTCATTCTCGAACATGATTCCGGGAGAAAAATCTTATGTAGATATTTTTCTTTATTGATTTCCTTCGAATACTTTCATTTCAGTGATGATGACCTTGAACCTTATGACATGTCAAATGACCGGAAGGTATTGAAAACCAAACCACCAAAATATGTGCGGGACTGCATGGAAGGTAATTCCCTGTTTCAGGCCTAGGTTTTGTGTGAGAGTTGCCCTTTGGTGAAAGGTACTCAAAATAGTGACCAGAGATTTGAGAGAATGATGATCAAGTTAGATCTTTTGCGAAACTGAGAGACATTGTATTTGTTATCTTGGGAGCCCTCTTTGTTATACAAATGGATCAGCTCCTAGCACCGTTGCTATGAAGATCATGTTTTGCTGTAACCTCTTTTTCAATAAATAAACATATTTTGCAGTATCCACTGAACTCATCCATTCTAACTTTTGCTTTCAGGCTTGCATAATGTTTTGAAAATAGCACTATCTTTATATAAAGATTCTTGTGATAAGTATGCTCCATTGTAAACTGAAGGCTGTGAGAGGATTTTCAATTCTATACCTACAGGAACTATGTAGATCTGTCAGTCTTCCAAATTGTTCAGGAAAATTTTTGAATGCATTCCTGGTGTCTTGCTTTTTCCTTACCAGTAACGACTTTGCTCCAAACAGTGTTTACTTTTGCATTTCAGATTTTTTTTCTACTTCCCATACTGCAAGAACTAATTTCTGATGCATGAACGCCTGCTAGACTACCTACCTTTCTTTTCCCTTTTTCTGCACTAAAGCGATTTCCTTTGAATGAGAATATATGTCTGTGACAAGCTTTTGACTAGAGATGAGGGATTGGCCTTAGACTACCTTAGTCTCTAATATGGTCTCATTCTTTTTTGATATTTCTGGGTTCCGGTTTCAGTCTTGATCCCGATTTTGATTGTCAGGTCCTGATGTTCTGTTAGTCATTTCCAGATTATTATATTCTGGGATTGGCAGGTTTGCTTATGACCTACAGTGAAATTAAGGCTGCTGGGTGTTATGTATTCATTTATAGCTCACAGAGTAATGAACTTCACTTATCTGAAGCACTATATTATTTTATTTTAATGAAGGTCTGATCTGTAGTACTGAGGACCCTGATAGAACAGAGATATGCCTTCAGCATGCAGAATCCCTGATCAGAAGGAAAACAGATGGCCTCGATGAGGTATGTCAAAGGAGTACTGTGTGGATCAGGGCTCCATTAATTCTTGTATTGTTTTCATTATACCTTTATCAAGATCAGTGCTTTACGTCTTTCCTGTGTTATGCATATACTTTTTTTTATAAAGAGTTGAAAATAAAATTACAAAAAAGTTATTGTCATCACTGAAAAAAAGGTAATGGTGAAGGTGGAGATGTGCAAGGAGAATATTTGACTGGCCTGCGGTGGTAAGAATGTGAAGGACTTCGAAATAAGTAATGACTGCATAAAAACAAT
Source organism: Ellobium chinense (assembly GCA_033807755.1). Lineage (NCBI taxonomy): Eukaryota > Metazoa > Mollusca > Gastropoda > Ellobiida > Ellobiidae > Ellobium > Ellobium chinense. The sequence goes on along the minus strand of JAWQUT010000292.1, from coordinate 727,427 downwards.
AGAACACATATGACAGGAATGACATAAAAACCATAACACCAAACAGAAAAATCAAATTTTCAACTCTGCTGTCTTAGTTTTCACTGATATTTTAACAAGCATTACTGCTTTTGTTTTTGTTAACTTCAAATCTTTATCCTGAAGAAGTTTTTTCCGTGAGAGTTGCTATATGTGTGTGATGCTGTGCTTTTTATGTCACTCCATTTTTCTTTTAGGTTCAATAAATTCTTCAGTTGGATCATATTGCTTTTTTTATTTATTTTTGGCATGTTGGGGTGGGTCCATTATATATTTAAAATGGACCTAATGATGCCACAACCATTAGCTGTTGAAACCCGTGATGAAAATGAGTTTTGAGTGAGTTATTATACTGAATGGTTTGATATTCAGAATCTAAGCTTTGTAAATAAAGAATGTCGGGGGGTTGGTTTTGTTTCTCACCCTGTCAGCAAAAGAATATGTGTCATTTCTTCTAAGGACTAGAAAAATATTTAGTGTTATTTAATCAAAACGTTTCCTTAGTATATCTCTAAATCTCTTTCTTTTTTTTTTTTTTTGGGACGAAAATAAATGTTATAAACATTATTTATTTGAAGGACATAAGCTCCAGATCTACTTATGGTCAGCACGCACTTTAATCTATTGTAATTCCAGGCCTTCATGTGAATTTCAGATTGCTGTCGAATTTGCAAAGATTCTCCTCCATTTGCAAGACACACACAGTTTTGAAAATTTCTTGGCCAATCGGTTTTCAGCCTTGGTGGCTCTCACAGTAATGTGCCCTGCACAGGTTAGATTTGTGGTGATTTAATGGAAGATTCTATTTTTTCCTAGAGAAAACAATGCTCATAACTTATCATTATAAATACACTGGGATTTGTACGCAAAATTGCACAATATGATGCTAAATAGATCATTTTTCTCTCTTAAGGATGATGATCTTCTAGCAGCTGTCATTTGTAGTGGCATCAAATGTTGAACACCAGATTTCAACCATGTCTCTTAGATATCTTTATGAATGATCCTGTTAGGGTGTTTCTTGATTTTCCATCTGAACACAAAGTTATTTTATTTACATGAAAGTGTGGTGCTAGTTCTTTGTAAGTCTTCGTCAATTGGTATGCATAGTAACCCCAGTTTGCTTTTATTTAGTGGTAAGTTATGCACCATGGTCTCTGCTTTATAAATTCTGAAATAGAGTTTCATCTCCATTTACCACATGTAACCTTAAGCTAACTAGCCTTGGTAACATCCACTTTTTATGTGCTGGTACCACCTTGCTGTGAACACAACTGACCCCTTTGTTGTAGGGTAAATTATATGATTCTTGGGCATCATCCTACAGGAAGCATCAAATTTCAGTGTGCCTCACATTAGCAGGAGGGGTTTGTCATATCAAAGGGTAAAAGAGCAACACTGAGTCGCCACTATGCATCTGACCAACCTTTAATCTTTATAGATGAAGTTTTGAAAAGAGCAAAGGAAAATCCCTCACTTAATCAATATTTTTTTGCTCTGAGTTATTTAGATTTTAGACAGTCCTCTGCCACTTATTAAACATGTATATGTATGTTTGCTACAAACATAAATCTTTGATTGTTACAAAGTCATGGATGAACTGTATTGTAGGTGACAGCAATTATAATTTTTTTTTAATTTTTTATATGGGTGAAACTCAGTATATTCAGTGAAAACAGTATATATTCAGTATAAACAGTGAAACTCAGTATATTCAGTTTTCAGATACTGTAAATTCTGTTACCTTGAATCTTGGTCTGGTAACTAGCATGATACAGGAACACAGCTTAGACCATGTAATGTGACAAAACTAGATCAGTTTTTTAAATTGGATTTAGTTTTGTTTTTTACTTTTTGACCTACTGAACTTTACCATGTTTTGGTTTTCTTGTTATAAAGTGGGCAGTATGTTTGCTTTACATGCCATGGGTCAGGAGCAAAATAAAAAACGGTGTGTCATTTCAACCTTTGTTAAACTTGTCTTTCCACCTGCCCTTTTTCTTTGTAAATAGAAAGGCTAAGATCCAGCAATGAATTTTCATCGCCTATTTACACATGATACAAGCAGTGGAACTTTGATAATAAGTATGCCATAGAGCATGGAAAAAGAACAGGGTCCACCTGACTAATGAAATGATAAAATAAAGATGAAGCCATGCATGTGTAAGCCTTCCTTATAACGAGGCATACATGTTATACCAGTACTTAACATTGATTTTCACTACATCACTGTCATGAAACCCGGTACAAGCATATCAGCAATAAATATTTTACAAGACAAGTTCTGCAGTTTACCCCCCAGTAAATGTGTCATCCGTGATTATTAAAGAGAATTACTCGAGATTAGGCTGAGCACTATCATTCTGTTCCAGTGATTCCATACCAAGTCTATTTTCAGGTTGCAGAATACTTAGCAAGCCAGTTCTATGAGAGGAACTATAGCATCAGGCAGCGGTTGGATATTCTGGAGGTACAGAATAAGAAATATTTATTTACATTTTATTTTAGTTACTTTCTACATATACATCTGTGTGGTTGGACCAGTGTCCTGATAAACATTTCCATTCCAGTGACCAGGCAAGCCTTTACTTTAATTCTCTTTAAGAAATATATTTTTTTCCTACAGAGACTTTAAGAGATGTGTTTCTTGTGACTATTTCAGACCTTGGCCAGTGCTGCTCAGGAGCTCTCCCAGCCTCTGAAATCAAAACCAGAACAAGAGTAAGTGAGAGCATTGGCTACTGAAACATGTTAATTCTAAAGAAATAGGGGAGAGCGTGGCATATGAAGAGACACAGTATTAAATACAAGAGGGACAGATTTGAAAGATGTAAGAAGTTTAGGGGAAATAGTTGAGAGCAGGGAGGGGGATTGAGAGTCATGACCCAAATCTGTTGATAAGTGATTTGACTATTGTTCCATAGGTCGTATCCATACATCTCTGAAATCAGTTTTCAATGAAATGTATATAGTTCACTCAAACTCTGACTGTAAAATAAGGCCTAAGAGGCTGATGTTCTCCCATCTGTGGAAATTTTAGAAAAAATCGTTATAATTGCTCATTTCCAGATGTTCTTCAATTAGGACATAAGTTTGGGTTAATTGAAAACCCAGATAAGGCAAACTAGGAGACTATACATACACCAAATAACCAATGTCTAGGGCAGTTTTTTGGGGGCTGTTTGGAAGTCTCTGAATAGGGCATCTGCTCTGGGAGATAAGAAAATACAGTCAATAACCAGCCTACCACAATGCCGTTTCATCCCTCATATGCTTCATCTAGACAAGTTTTTATTTGGATGATCGGAAGTCTCTGAATAAGACAACTGCCCTAGAGGACTTTAAACAATGCCAAAAACCAACCTACTTGTTCAAACTAATATGTTGGGCTAAGACAGGGGCTTAGGTTGTTTCATTTCTCAAGGCTAATCTGTTACTTTGTTAAGAAAAAGGAGAAATCTGTTATAACAGATGCATCCTCTACATTCTAAAACCGTTGAAACCACAAGGAATAACATATATGACACCATTTTGAAATCACTGATGAAGAATCCTGTATAATTCATATACATTTAATTTATTCACATTATCTTTTTTTTTCAGTGATGAAACAACATCACGTACATTTGTTTATGCACATTAAGAATACATTTCTTTCCTGCCTAGAAAACCAAGTTCCCTGATCTCCGAAATATCGCCCAACTCTGAACCAGAGACATGGCGAGAGATTGTGCAGAGGAGAATAGAGAGCAACACCAGAAGGTTTGCTCGAGGTAGAACCAGGCCGGAACCTGTGCCAACACTGAACCGGTTTGCTGCAGTGGCTGGTCAGTTTTTCTACCCACTGATGGCTAAAGTGGACAGAAGTGAGCCATGTCTAGACTTGCTGGGAAAAGATGGTGTCCTCCTCTTTAGACTGCTTTACACACTTGCCATTGTACTGCTTGCCTCCATGCATGTGCCGGTATGTCCTCTGTGTATATTTTTGTGGGTAATTCATGAACTGGTTAAGCAAATTAAACATCACGGACTTAGATGCTAGGGAAAGAATGATAATTTTTTTTTACGACATGCATACCAGGGTAACCGGTCTGCAACTTTTATATAAATACATCATACCAGGTTTTAGAATGTAAAATATTTAAGTTGAATAAGAATTACTCAGCCACATACCTGTTTTCTAGCGCAAAGTATTTGTAGATGGGTCTGAATCTAACATGGTCTTTTCAAGGCTGTTCAGGGATAAGATGTATCATACACCCACTCGACCCATCCATTACTTGAGGGTGTTTAAGAGTGAAATTTTACACTGCAAACAGTGACTGTGGATACAGTATTACATGTAGTATGTTCTTTGTTTGAGAGTATGGGCTTCGAGGTTGTGAGGACTTACCAATATTTTAATTTTCAACACCACCAATTGAAGATGAATGAAAGGGGAATAGGTATAGTGGAACTCAGAAATAGTGAAGCAGTCTTATTCTGCTTATTTGTGCTTTGCCTGGTTTTCAGTGATAGAAACTGGAATGTTTGCTTTAGACTACAGTATATATTTGTGCATCAACTAGTTTCTTGTAATAAACACATAAATTCTCTCATTGGTCTAGAAATTTTCTGATTTCAAAGGAAAAATCCTTTGAGCCTCCAAGGTGCCCAACCAAATATTAGTTATTTGTCTTTCAGGCTGCTTATCACATGGGTCGTGCATTGCTGGAATTTACCTGGCCAATTCGCTTACACCCAGATTCGTAAGTTTTTCATTGTGTATTCACTCCTGCTGTGTTTTAGCTGTTTGCGTTTAGCATATTTTGTGAAATTCTGAATAAAATGGTTTGAATGATATGACTACCAACTAAGGACCAAATATTTGCAAATATATGGACAGAATAATAAAGTAAAGACTTGCACTACTGCTGTTATGGCTAAGTGATTCTGATTAAGTTCACCAAGTGGTTATAGACAGAGAAATACCAAAGATTCACCAATATGCTGGTCCTATTTACCACCTCCATTTCTGGTCTACCATACTTGCCACATCTGTAACACTTAAATGTATTTATGTCCTCATGCTTCCAACATAAATACTTTTATGTTCAAAACATATCAAACTCCATAATTGTTGATGTGGTTAACTATGGCCACTTCTGTGAAGTGACGGTTTTATTAAAATATCAGTCATATTTCTTTTCTCACCAAAATAATGTTGGTAGTATGCCCAATAACAAAAAGGCTGCCCTTAATGATATTATCATATTATCAATACTTTCATTCTTTATATTATTTGCACATGGACTTAACAATTTGTGGGGGTCCAACGCCACCCCCTGTATCTGACAAGATACAGGGACCACCACAACACTACTGCCACAGTAACCACATCAGTTCCTGGCCCACCATAACATGCGGCGAGTTGTCACCATGACTAACGCTCACAGGATTCAGAGTAACATAATTAATTATCTGCCAAACATACCAAATGCATGTGATCAGCAAGAAGTCATGCTGCATGGGCCCGACCCAGCAACCGGAATNGGAATGTTCGCTTTAGACTACAGTATATATTTGTGCATCAACTAGTTTCTTGTAATAAACACATAAATTCTCTCATTGGTCTAGAAATTTTCTGATTTCAAAGGAAAAATCCTTTGAGCCTCCAAGGTGCCCAACCAAATATTAGTTATTTGTCTTTCAGGCTGCTTATCACATGGGTCGTGCATTGCTGGAATTTACCTGGCCAATTCGCTTACACCCAGATTCGTAAGTTTTTCATTGTGTATTCACTCCTGCTGTGTTTTAGCTGTTTGCGTTTAGCATATTTTGTGAAATTCTGAATAAAATGGTTTGAAAGATATGACTACCAACTAAGGACCAAATATTTGCAAATATATGGACAGAATAATAAAGTAAAGACTTGCACTACTGCTGATGGATTAAATTGAGGATTTAAAATAGGCCATTATTCAAGGGATAAGTGGATAAATTTCTTAGTCTTTTTCAGTAATGCATATTTGTTTTGCAACATTTTCATTTATAGTCTTGCAGGACATAACTGGTGCATGCTAGAAATAGGGCATCACTGGTACATGTGTAAGTTCTTTAAGAATGTAGTCTTGAAAGCATGCTAAAGGAGCTGAGGGGGCAGACCAGTTGAAACAGTTTTTAAAAATCTTTTTAATGACACCAATTTAACAACTAACCATTATTCCATGACAGTTCAGACAGTTGATAACGCCATTGCAACCTTGTTGCAGAATGTGTTATGGCTAAGTGGTTCTGATTTAGTTCACCAAGTGGTTATAGACAGAGAAATACCAAAGATTCACCAATATGCTGGTCCTATTTACCACCTCCATTTCTGGTCTACCATACTTGCCACATCTGTAACACTTAAATGTATTTATGTCCTCATGCTTCCAACATAAATACTTTTATGTTCAAAACATATCAAACTCCATAATTGTTGATGTGGTTAACTATGGCCACTTCTGTGAAGTGACGGTTTTATTAAAATATCAGTCATATTTCTTTTCTCACCAACATAATATTGGTAGTATGCCCATTAACAAAAAGGCTGCCCTTAATGATATTATCATATTATCTATACTTTCATTTTTTATATTATTTGCACATGGACTTAACAATTTGTGGGGGTCCAACGCCACCCCCTGTATCTGACAAGATACAGGGACCACCACAACACTACTGCCACAGTAACCACATCAGTTCCTGGCCCACCATAACATGCGGCGAGTTGTCACCATGACTAACGCTCACAGGATTCAGAGTAACATAATTAATTATCTGCCAAACATACCAAATGCATGTGATCAGCAAGAAGTCATGCTGCATGGGCCCGACCCAGCAACCGGAATTCTGACATCACAGTACCCAAACTTACATATCATGAATCACGACGTATGTCACACACCAACAAGTAACAATGAACCCCGGACACATACATGTGACCAAAAGCAAGTGAGGCCATTTGTTCCAAAAGAACACCAAGCTAGTTGCCGGGCCCGACCCAGCAAAAATTTGGAATTCTTTCTTCGCACGACTGTACAGGCGTGTGAAGCAAACATAAGACATCTATCCAAAGAAAGAGGCACACACATGTGGCCACCAGCATATTGATTGCATGAAGCAGTGTATAAGTAAGTTAATAAAAATTTTAAATACAAAAATTACATAGTTGCTAAGATCATGTGAAGTGCTTGTGCACAGGAAGAACCCCAAGCTAGTAGCAGGGCCCGACCCAGCCAGAACTTGGAACTCCATCCGCGCACCACCATCCTGAGGATACAATAAGCAAAATATAAAGCATTTACCAAAAAGGAGATAGCACCCAGAACGACCATGATAGTTAATCACTTGTAGTGATGCGAATATAAGATTTGAATGCATTGGAGCTCCATCTGCCCATTTGCCTAATAACAGCATCAGAGCACCCCCTCGCCGCTGCCGCGGATGCTGCCCCTATGCGGAAGCTATGCGATATGTAAGCGGATGGGGAATAGCCTAACGATATGAGGGCATTTTTCAACGCTGTACAAAAAAATTGCCTGGAGACAGCCCTACCATTCTCCTGAATTAAAAAAAGGCCCATGAGCAGAGCCCCGGACTGCGATGTATTTCTGCATGACAAGAACTGGGCAAAACCTTGACAGTGGATGGGAACTGATACTGTGACGTGAAACGTCTCCCCGACTATGCTTGAATTTTTGGAAGTTAATTTCTAAAGTGGACACTCCTACTTGGATGTCCCCTATCAAACCTTGGATGTCCCCTATCAAAAGATTATTAGGTGATGCAGTCATCTCACCCACCCTCAGGAAAGCATGAAATGCCAGGAGGCACATAGATTGAAGTAGCAGTGTGACATACCGCGATGAAGAAGGTGATTCAAAAACCATCATTAAATTGTGCAAAATGTGCTCTGTAATAGGTAGGCGCACATCACTCTGTCTATCCTGACGCTTAAGTGATGTGATGGCTTTTTGTACAGCAAAATTGTTACAAGGATCGGGAACATCAAGTTATTTATGTACAAAACTAATGCTGAGAGGGAACTTGCAACCGAGCTAGGCGCATAGCGGGCATTATGCAAGTATGCAATGAATAATAAAACAGTGTCGGACGAGACGGGTGGACGATGACTAATTGCGTATTTATCAGCAAAGACTCTGAATAGCGACCATATTCTTTGCCACATCTGTAACACTTAAATGTATTTGTGCATGACTTACAGATCAGTTCGCCAAGCAGTTCTCACTGCCACATCCAGCATCTTCCTGGTAGTTCCAGCTCATTATCTCATGACAGATCTCCATACTGACGTAACTGAAACCAAAGCCTGGTTGGAAGGTAGGCCTGTCTCAGTTACTCTTCTTCCTTGTTCACTGGGGGTGACCTTGGGTCAGTTGATGTAACCCCTTTGCTATGAATGACATAAATATACATCCTTACTTTTAGATAAAAAGTTTTTTAATGTTCTGGAAAGTCCACAAGTAACATTTCCTTGTATTCAATGTATCCATGCTTCCTATTTCATATATATCAATATAATGAACTATATCTACATACTTGCTAAGGAGCTCATTGTAATTCGGTGATGTCAGCACTTACAAAAACATAATGTCAGGAAGAGTTAAGTGCAATGACATGACTGGGCTGAACTCACCTTTTTCATTTTTTATTCATTATTATACTGAGCATGCTGTGTAATTTGAGCATACAAATTCCGTATCTAGCAGCTTATCTTTATTTTGTTTTGTAAATAATGTTATTTCTCTAAAGTTCATTACCTAGATATACATAGATATATACCTAGATATACACAGATGCAGTATATACAAGGTATGCCTATGAAGACAAGGCTGATGGCAGGACATTGCACAAACACTAAATTTTGGTACTTATTGATTCTACAGAAATAGAGAAATGTGAAAAATGGAAACTAGGAGGAAAAAAAACAACATGAAAAGTGAGAACATCATTGTGCATTAATCATCTGGACAAAAGTTGTGAATTTCAATTTAACCATTATTCCTCCGTCAGTGGAGGTCTACAAAACAAATACAGTAACACAATACAGAGTTGTCACATTCACCTGTGTCTTTACTCTTCTACAGATGTTGTTGAACAAGATGCAGACACAGAATGTCAGAAGATGGCAGCCCAAGCCCTGTTATTGCTTCAGGACCAAATCAAAAAGGTTAGTGTAACAGATCTTTCATGATGAGAGTGCATGCATCAAAGATACTGTAGGTAGTGGAGTGAAATACCATTATGTGTTGCTATGAGACAATGGAAATGAAGCTTTAACATGTTCACATTGCATCCCACAAAACCCAGGTGGCACAGACCACACCACTTCACACTGTGCATCACAGATCTTTCATGATGAGTGTGGACAGGTCAAAGACACTTTACACCTAACCTTCATCATAGTAATTAACACCTATAGCAATAATCTCCTTTAACCCTGTCAGTCCTACAATGTCCACCAGCACCAGCTCAAACATACCATTTACATGTTGCTATGGGACAATGAAAATAAATCTTTAACATTTTCACTTTGCTGCACAAGTCACACTATTTCACACGGTGCCGTTCAATGGTGCTGCATTCAATCTGATTTTTCATACTGGCCCAGACGAATGTTGTGATTCAAAATTTTCCACAGCATAGCAGACTGTAAACAGCCTGTAATTAGTTTGTGTATTAATGCATCATGGATTCATGTGTGAAATGTAGTGGTGAAGTAACAACTGTATTTTGAGATAAAATTTTTCTAAGATCCCCACCCACAATTGAAAAAAGCACACTATGCCGTGCTTTGGTGCTCAGGTTTGTATGCAAAATATTGTGAAGTAGAAAGAGACAGTGTGCAGTTTAGAAATACACTGTATGCTACATTGAAAGGGCAGTGGATCCCCCAATTTATACTTGTTCATTTGCTCCATCACCAGGAAGTTGAGAGCTCTAGGTCATGATCATAGCCCTCAAGGCAGCATGCATGAGGTTATTTCCACATGAAACAAGGAAACAGTGAGTGAAACTCCTCATCCAGATCTGGCGGGTGTCCAGGATGTCGGCTTCAGGATGGACTGACTGATATTTTACTTGAAAATCAGGAGTGAGTCAAGAAATAGGCAGAAGGAAATTGTGACCAGGGGTTCATGTGCCTTCCTATTGAAGGCGATGTGCATGATTGCACTCCAGGAAGAACACTGAAATCTTCTGGATTTTCTCCAAGGATTCTCCTTGAAAATGATTCCCGTCTTGGGGCATAAACCCGGTGTCAGATGTACACTGTACCAGTATCAGACAGCCTGTTTTAAGTTAAGATTTAGGTTTACGCATGATTTAATGGCAATATCATTGGACTTTCCCAAAGGCCTATGTTGGTGATTAGGGGCAGAGGATTAAGCACAAAGCCATCCAATTTGAGAAGTTGACACATCCTTGAATTTACACAGGCTAATTAATGAAAAGGACAGCATGCTGTGTGCAAAGGCAGCAGCTCTATACATGGATGGCTTGCCAAATGAGCTCAAAGTGAAGCAGTGTAAATTTCTATATTGCAAAACTCCACCAATAAACAAACAAGTCCAGCCCCAGATTTTCACTTTCATATATTAGATGTCAGTTACGGAATGTTGCAGCAAGCAGTCAGTATGTACAGTATTTAATTAGTTGTAATTGCAGTCAATCAGCAGTGCTGGAAATGGAACATGGAGGTCAGCCAAAGAAGTAACTGGATGGGAAAGCTGCTGTGAGTGTATGTCGAGAGGTGACAGTAGGGGCCACTATGACCTCTTTCAGGCCAGAGACTTTTTTCCCAGTTACCTGTTGTAATAAATAGTGTTTCTGCAAAATTTCAATGAAATCTGAGGATTAAAAAAAAAAAATTAAGGGGAATTTTCTGTTATTTATTTAACAACACACTACATTTGTAGCCCCTAGACTACTTTTTTTCAGACTTTACTAGAGGCATAGATAGAAAGCACAGCCTATGATCTGATATTCATTCATGTGTCGGCATCAGAAAGAATTACAGCCAAGTTTAGCTTCAATGATCATGACATTATGAAATATCACCATCTTGTCCTATCTGTGGTCATGTCAGAAAAGGAAACCTTCCTGTGTTTCCTGGATTTTTTTTTTTTTTGCTATACATTGATAGCAATGGGACAGGGCATCAGTATTATTATTGTTAGCAGTTATAATACTGATAGGCATAGTAGTCAGTACTGGGCTATGTAGAATTAATGCCGGGCAATTCCATGATAAGTGACATAGCTGCTGCCAACCATGATAAGTTTTTGGTATTGTCATTGTGATTCATTTTCATCCTTATCATGAATATTTGATTTATAAATGTCAGTGCTGAGTCTCTTAGCTGGGTGCTGCCATGCTTGGTGCTTTCAGACATTTACTTTTGTGTGCTTTGAAAGTGAAGTTGATGAATACATGAGAGTGAAAAGCAAGAGAGAGAGAGAAGGAAAGAGAGTGCAAGACAGAATGAAAAGAAAATCATTTTGTTGGTGTCAAATAAAAGTTTTGAAACCTGCGCTGTGTTGAGATGTCACAGTTATTTTAAAAAATTCCATCAGGTTTGTTTGTAACATGGTAGACCCTTGACCCTCATTTTCCCTCAAACATTTGCCTAAATTTCTAACTGGCCCTCAACTTCAATGCTGGAGTTTTATTTTAAAAGACTATAATATATCCACTTTTGTAAAACCAAAACATAAACAGTCATTTGTAGACATGAAACAGTTTAGAAACCAATGTAGATTTACAGTTTTTGTTTGGTTTTTTTTAAAACTTGATCTGCCTTATTTACTAAGATATCAGTGATAATGTAGATTGTCAGATCCACTACGTTTTAGAGTTTTAGACAATTGATCATTGCCATTAACTCCGTTTCAACAAAAAGTGGATACGCTGTCTTTAAAAAAAAAACCCACAGACTGTTGATTATCAAGAGATACAGTTATGGTCTTGAATGGATCGACCATTGTAAAGTTTCTTTCTTTCTTTCTTTCTTTCTTTCTTTCTTTCTTTCTTTCTTTCTTTCTTGTTTCTTTATTTCTTTCGCTCTTTCTTTCTTTCTTTTTTGTTTCTTTCTTTCTTTTGTTCTTTCTTTCTTTCTTTTGTTCTTTCTTTCTTTCTTATTTCTTTCTTTCGATCTTTTTTTCATGTCTGAAATTTTTATTTTTCTTTGTGCGCTAGCAAAGGAGCACTCTTGGATGCTTCGGTTAAGATTGTTGAATTACAGGAGTTATCCTCCTTGTGCCAATGATCCTTTCTTCTGACTAGGTCCCCAATTCTCCATTAGGCTCGTTTTGACCGGGTGCTCACACATACGCCAATTATCTTTGAATTTCATATTAATGAAGCTCAAGTTGTAGCCTACCGAAAACTTTTAAAATTGGATGCCTTATCTAGATCACAAGTCTTGTACATAAATTACACCATGACATAGTCTGGCATGAGTCCCCCCAAAAACAGAGGTTTATTATATTCGTAGATTATTAGGACTGCACACAATCGGTTGTTCTTGCCTATTTTTTTGACAGAAACCATCACCGATCTTTGATACAGTATACATGATGATTTTGATAACTACTAATCTTTCATTTATTGAAAGTCTGTTGGTCTCTAATAGAATGAATTGTATTATTTATTTGATTAGACGTAATAAATTCACATTTGCCACGAGATTTGAGCTAATAGGTTTGCCTCTCTACACAAAGTTTAAGTATATATCAATACTGTTGGTTTTGATATCTGAAGCTTGAGTTTGAAAGAAGGAAGTTAAAACTTACTTTTAACTACAACAGAACCTTGATATAAATTATGCATCACGTATGGAAATGTGTCTTATTATTATTAATGAGGTATACTTACTACCGTGGTCCGTTTGAATAATGAAATGATAGAATAACAGTGATTCCGTTTATGTGAAATGCATACTTAATGAGAAAGTATACCTATTAAAAGAGTACTTAATATCGAAGTTTCACTATATATCCACTTCAATAATAAATACATGTATTATCATTACATCATTACACTGTCATGTTGTTGTTCAGGTAGATGAATCTCGATCACGGACGGCACAAAGCAGAACATTTACGAGAGCAAAATAGAGCTCAAATTTTAATGAAGGCGCGAATAGAGAGAGTAACAATACAATTTCTGTTTTAAGCAAAGACCTGTTAAAAAAGTTTGCCTTTGGCTGCTGCCATCTGTGCTCGATAATAAGCATCCCTCAATAATAAGTAATAGATTTCCTATGCCCAAAGGCATACATTAACATATTATCACGCTTTGACTTGTGCTGAAAGAAAACGAGCCGTTTCGAGACAGTTGAGACGCAAGTCATTCAGCGAGTCTGGTCAGGTTAGATCAATCCTATGGATATAGCGCAAGAAACTGCATACTAAGTACAGGTGTATGTTTGTCTAAGGGCCTATTTGGTAAAAGCGTGAGCGAGTGCAGACTATGCCTTTCATGACGAGAGACACCATGGAGATTACAGGTATGAAGATGCCAATAGTTCCTGGCATAAAAATAATGCAGTTTTGAATAATCGAGGGGTTGGATTTGGATGTCAAAGGCTTAGATAGGTGCAAATACATTTGTAGAGTCAGAAAAGGTGAGGTATAGCCACTCACATATAAACTTGTGATTGTTGCTAGGTGAGTAAGGTTACCCAGTTTACTGGATGAAAAGGCTTAAAATATTAGGTAGGCTAACCTGCTTCACTGCATAAGTTCTCAAAATTTAATTGGTGTAGGGGCACTTTACTTTGTATCAAAATTTGGAGGAAAAGCTAAACAACATGTGTGGGAAGTATTTTGGCTTGGAACCCCTGGATAAATTAGTGAGATGTGTAAACTCTTATAAAGCCAATTGTGAAAAAAACATTGGCATTTTCATACCTGCAGTATCTTCTAAAGAGTGCATAGTCCTTGATGAGCCAGCACACCCCACCCCTTTCCAAAGAAATTCTTCTCGTGCAAACATTCTTTGTATCCAATCGCGTATAATGGTGGGATCAGCAGACACTTTGATTTTGGCTATCAGAATAAGCTCGACCTATCCATTTTTTTTTTGTTTTTGGTTGTAGCAGTGGCTATATTATACGAGTCGCAGATCCTCCAAGTCATTAGTAAACAACAGAGGATGAATAAACAAAATTCTTGATGGACTCGACTATCGTTGGTGTTGCACACATTCGTCGATGTTAGTCTCTTTCGTAAACAGAACTTGACATGATTTATCCAGTGTCCACGTACTTATAGAAGTTATGCATTGAGAAGTATTAAAGGAAATCAATTCACTGCCATGTACTTTCGTCAGCTTCCAGGAACTAGCCTAGACTACTTCTTAGCTGTAGGCATGACGTCAGATACCGAGGAAGATCCTGATAATCTAGTCTAAATTAACCCAATCAAGGATTACTAGATCACTTTTCAGGCCATCACCTGTTTCTATTTTGACCCTCGCCAGATGTTCTAAGTTTTAAAAAAAAATATTTTATTTCTTTATTATACATCCAGCAGGTCTTTTGCTTTCATAACCTTAGGCCACATGCTTCAAAGCAACGATTATAGCTTCCATCAACTGATAAAAAAACCATCCGTTAATCCTTAGGATGTCATGTGAATGAAGAATATTGTGGCCGTGTGAAAGTCACAGAAATCTGACCTCCCATGTTTCTTTTATTTTTGTGCACCATTTAAAAACGAAAGAAACATTCTACGGAATGAGAAAAGTATAAAAGGGATCAACCTTGCTGTAAAGTGTTATCAATCTACCACAGCGCATATAATAATTGGATCTAGACTAGTCTCTAGTCCTTCATCAACGAGATATTGCATTGTACTGTTTATCATATAAACAGGGCCTATTTCCAATGATGTAAAAGTGTGTAATAATTTTTTGGTATGTCAAACGTTACATAAATCTGACCTTTGACCTGCTTACGAATATTTTGATTGGAAGCCTTGAAAACCTCAAGACGTATGAATGTGACATTGTTTCTTTTGTTTTTTTAACTATTTTCACTGCCGTGGGGTTTCAAAAAAAAACAACAACCAAAAACATTTAGTCTGTCCTTCTTATCGCTTGCCATCGTTCTCTTCACGTTTCAGTTTCAGTTCAGTTAAATATTTGAATTAAAAATACTTGAAATGTCATCGTGTTTCTGTGATCTAAAGTTTCATCGATGATTGTCAGCTGTTTGGATCTACTTTCTGTCGTGTAACTGTGCGACTCTTTCAGTTCAGTTGTGATTGATGAGTCTCTAACAGGGTGAGAGTCACTTCACGATTAAATATTCATTTTTTTTAATTAATGAGAGTTTATATGATAAAAAGGATCTGAAACTCGTGTTTGTTTGAAATCAGATTTATGAAATTCTTTGTACATTTATCGTATGGCTCGCGAATACGATAAATGTAGGGCCTATAACGAATTTCATAAATCTGATTATCAAACAAATATTCATTACAGATCATCTATTTACTTTTCCAGTATTAGCATTCACATTCCCCCACCCCAGCTTCCGCCCATGGCGTCCATCTGAAATCCCAGTATCTTTAACTCGTGAGATCGTAATCCCTTGAGCCCCATGTTACAGCCACTGGTATTACTGAACCCGAAAGACATACTGGCCAGATAATCTTCACCTCGAAGCAAAATCAAATGCACACAAATTGAACAAGACAGTTGCAAGATAATGACAACTGCTGTGAGATAGGGAAAGTTCCTTTAACAACTTAACGAGACAGGGACAAATCGCTCCCACCTGGCCTTGTCTACATCAACACATTGTTAGAATAGAAAGTGATGGGCAGTGGGCAAGGGGTGGATTCGAGTACCCTGATTTTTTTCATCTGAATTTTGTACGGTACCCGGAATCAGAGTTTGGCATCATATGAGATCATGTGAACGCAGTTTGTGAACTTAAGTTTAGTGTGTGTATGAGCTGAGCAATGAGTATGAGCAATACCTATTTTGGACGAACTAATCTGGATCTGAACTGTTACAGTAGCTACTTTGGGTGCTTGACCTGAATTTGAATTTCTACCTAAATTTCACTACATCCATCTCGAAACCCAGAACCGAATCCGATTTCTAAAACCAAGGTAACTGATTTGGTCTGAAAGCTACTAAATTTTCATAGAGCTGAGCTAAACTTGATCATAGGGCTTTTTCCCTCTAATGAACTGATCTTGAGCTGAACTGACGTTTTTAGTGAACTTACTAATGTATTCAAGTACACGAATACAATCGCACTAATCGCTTTGGGATATGAATACTAACGAAGTTGAGACAATTTTTGAGAAGAGGTAAAATTTTCTAGAGCGAGGTTTATGCATATTTATCTATGAGGTACAGAACAAAAAATACAAATAGACCAGGGAGAGAGCAACATGCAGTTAACACAAATTTATACAAGATACTTCTGACTTTGCTGATTACGTTTCCTAGACAGACAGATAATTACTGTTAGGCTCATTTTCAACAGCACAAACTATACATTAGATTTCCAGGAGTTCATTTATTTCATGGTATCGAATTCCTGAGTTGTTCGAGCTCAAAAGTAAACTTTTGATATAATCAGGGCATTATGTAACCTGGTGGCAAGTTATACTCTTTATTAGGGGAAGGAATATAAACTCGATTTGATAATTCTCCCAACTATTACACCTTATTTTGGGAAGTGTGGTCACCAAGGATTTTACCAACTTTCTGGGAAAGATTAATTTTGAGAAGAAGGGCAAAAAAAAAAACCCCACCACTAAAAAAGTTTTTGTCCCTACCGAGAATCGAACCCAAGGTCTCTCAGCTTGCACGTGTTGCCATTACACCACAGGGACGCTAGCTTCACTGCAATTTAAATCTTGAATACCTACTACTTAGTTCCACATGTGAGCTTAGTTTCATCCGTGACCCTATCACACTTTCCAGCTGCTCACATGACAAAGTATGCGAGTTTTTTTTACGTTGGCTACATGTAGATGCGATTAAAGTTCGGGAAGTCTTATCGTATCGAGTGGGTCCAAAACAAATTAACTTAATTTCAAAGTGTGATAACTTCAATAGTTCTAATCTTATACACTGACATTTGGCATACATTGGAAGATGAATACTATTTGTAATCATGTAAATTTTTGAAAAATCTGGGTGCTGTAATGTCACAGCTGAAAAACTGAAAACACATGTTTGACAATAGCATGCCTCGCGTGCGTCTAATACATTTACCCAGAGCGTCAATAATTTGACATGTGTTTCTACTTGGTTTTTATCATTGTTATTTAGCTGTGACAAAAGAGCGGCATGTAGATCAATAAAACTTGTAACAGTTGTAGATCTACCTTGTAATGTGCTCAAAATTTTATCTCACTTTCTTCCGAACTAATTTTTTTTTTTTTTTACGGGGGGAAAGGAGGGGGAGGGTGAACCAGATAATAATATATACAGTACAATACGGTCGAAAATAGTGCACTCTATTCGAATCTAAATGCTGTACTCGATTTGCCCATCATCAGTGATGGAAAGGGCTTGATGACGGCCGATGGCCACACTTCTCATGTACGAGTTGGGATATAGGATGATGCTGCAGTTTGTGGGCTCGGCGGAGGCGGCATTGGCCGATGGTGCTGCTGATTGTAGGAGATGTCCGGTGGCGTTCCGGCACGTCGAAGGCCTGAGTTATCACAACGTTTGGTTATCAGCGCTGCTTCGTGTTGAGGTCAGTGCATGCCTGGTTTGTTATGGTAGGATACTCGTGGTGGGGGAGAATGAGGGGAGAAGTAAGAGGGCAGGTAGATAGCGCTGGTGAAGGTGTTATCTTATTCTTTGTAGAGCGCAAATCGTTCCTGATAGTTGCATTACAAAGGGATGGTCAGGTATGGACAGTCACCACTGTCGGTCGGCGCAGGAAGACATTAAGGCGCGAGGGGGAAGTGGGAATGAGTATAGATTGCAGGACACATAGCACTTTAGACATAATTATTCGAAACTAGAAAGAAACCCGTTTTAACCGCCTGGTTGACCGCAAACTCATTGCATAGTCGTTCGAGGTGCCCATTGAAAGTCCCTTTACCCAATGTTGCATTAACTGGTATATGAGAAAAGATGTGGCAATCGCAGGTAGGAATTCAAATCTATAGTAAATAGGAACCAGTTTATTCATATAATTCCTACTGAAGCCGAATCTGCCGAAGCGTTTAGACTTGTGATTTAACATTATTCTTTTTTGCCTCTACCAAATTTTTATTTTAAAATAAACGTATATCGGGTTGAAAAAGAATTATAAACATTGTACAAAGATGGTGATGATGTAATGATGATATAGTGATTATGGTGATAATGATGATCATCATCATCATAATGACATTTTATAACACCTACAATGTGACCAGAGTATTTTCTGTATTAAAGTGTAACTTTTAAATTCTTCACATCGCTTGTTTTTATTGACTTTTTAAAATCCTTATATCAAATAACGATGATAATGATGATGGTGATGAAGATCATATTTGACCTGATAACGGATCACTCTTTAGATCCCAAAATTCGTAATTATTTTATATCATTATATCAGTGCACTGTACATTTAACTTAAGGTATTAAAGTATATTTCTTAATTCTTCGCTGGTATGAACAGAACTTTTAATTTTTTATTTTTTTAAAAATCTGTTTTCCAAGTGATGAAAATGATGATCATGATGATGATGATGATGATGATGATGATGATTAGAGGATTGCGACAGGAGTACAGGACAATAACAGGACACTTTTTGTTCGTAAATAGTCACCGCGGCAATACTGGATACTTTCTAGTTCTACGCGTAATGGCGTAGTATATAACAAAGCTATTGACAAGTTATTCATCTGATAACAAGACCTTGTATTGTTGCATGACACACTTGATAAAGTCGTCGTCACACTTGCTACAACAACAGCAATATACTTACCACCACGCACCACCACCACCATCATCATCATCATCATCATCATCAACAACAACAACAACAGAAAAAAACGACCACGACAACAGCAACCTACATATTACCGACCAAGGGCTGCAGCAATCATAATAATTCCCTCTTTAATACATTATCATCATTGGCAGTTGCCATCTTGCAGGCGATGTCCGTAATTTGAGTGGCGCGTGGCAAAGAGTGGCTTTTACTGGCCGTCCAAATGGACCCTGGCATACTCGTGTGAGCAGAGGACAGACGGTTGCACTGTTGGATTCCAATCACTTGACATCCGGAGTCATGACTTTGTTTGGGCTAGACTTTGGGTTTTGTTTTTTTTTTCTTGAAAGAGTTTACGAATGCACCTCGGACGTAACTATTATATAAATCATCACAGTCGTAGGCAAAATGTCTGTTTCAGAGGCAGGTAATATGCAGACTAGGCCACTGTTACAACCCAATAACATCGAATCCATCAAATGTCACAGACAAAGGTAAGTCACAAAGTCACTGGTTAAAACACAGCACCAAAGCTTTGAGATTTGGTATTATTGCTTGCGTTGTCTAATATAGCAGCTCTTTCCCTCCCATGGAAAAATGCACTCAGATGAGATCGGCGACCTGCCTATTATGACTGTGAAGAGATGTAATTGTAACTCGAACTCTGTAATGTCCATCGAGACGGGACCCGTAATTCTAAAGCTGAGTGGGTCAAAAGTTTTAGTCGAGAATGACAAAACGAATTAGGAGACCTCCTTGTTGATTTCTTGTAAGTTTTAATTTTGCCTAAAGATATTATGAGTGTTTTTCCCATTGTTGGCTAGACTATAATTACTATAAGCTTTCACATCCCGCATTAACTTTTCAGCGGGTCTCATGCCACAATACTTTTCACATATAATATACTGGTCAACACATAGAAATATGCCCTATGACCAATTAGATTTTGAGAACTATCAGCCAGTCAGGCTACTTAATAGTTAGGCCTTCTTACGTGGTAGAGAGGATTACCTTACCCACCTAGCATTCAACAACCATACAATAAAACTTGAGTGGCAAAACCCCATCGAGTCTGAGTCTACCAAAGTGTTTGCAACTATCTAAACCTTTGAAATTCAAATCAAACCATTTCTTCCTCCTTATGGCCAATTTACTGATTTTCAGAAGGACTATGTGAAATTGCATACCCTTTTGCCAAGTACTACTGGTGTCTTAATTTCTTAAAAATTGAGCACAAGGAAAAGGGACCGTTATGTTGATTAGTACCAGATGGCAAAGACAATTTGTAATCTGTCTTTATGCTTAATTAGAAGTTTTAAGTCTACTGAAGATATTGAGCAAAGTTCAAGGAATTCTCTCTCTCATTCTCTCTCTCTCTCTCACTCTCTCTCTCTCTCTCTCTCTCTCTCTCTCTCTCTCTCTCTCTGTCTCTCTCTCTCTCTCTCTCTGTCTCTCTCTTTATTTCTAAAGTTTCCTTGTCGACTGGAGTAGGTGATCATGGACAGCTTCGACTAGCAGCAAACTAATACATAAATCTCTGGAAGTCACAGAAATATGGTTCTTAATTAAGAGGAACGCCCAAAATATCACGGATCGAGATGAAATCAAATGGACAGGTCTTGAAGGAGGCAGGTCGTGAAAAGACATTACTAAAAACAACGTGGAAACGACCAGCAAAAATGAATAGAACATAATGATGAGAGGACACCAACTGGAGCATCTGGTAACAAATGGAAAACTAAATGAAAAACGAAACGGAGGTAGACAAGAGAAAAGTTTGGATGGACTAGCAAGTTGATGGGGAGAGTAAAGGGAGAGGCGGNGGGGGGGGGGGGGGGGGGGGGGGGGGGGGGGGAAGGAGGAGAAAGCACTGGCGAAATGTTGAGCTGGACAGCAGTCGGCAGGCACACAATAATGGAGATCCATGATCACCTACTCCAGTCGACATGGTACCTTTAGAAAGAGGGAGAGAGAGAGAGAGAGAGAGAGAGAGAGAGAGAGAGAGAGAGAGAGAGACAGAGACAGAGACAGAGAGAGACAGAGAGGGAGAGACACAGAGAGACAGAGAAAGACAGAGATATATATATATATATATAGAGAGAGAGAGAGAGAGAGAGAGAGAGAATTTCCTGAACTTCGCTCAATCTATTTACATCTAGGTTGCATCTTGAAACTTTGTGGACCCTAGGCTTGTCTGTAGCTTCAGTGTGTAAAGTACCGGATTCGGACTGTATGGCAGGACAGTTCATGAAAAGGGGACACCTCTGTCTTCATGTATGATTGCGTCAAAGCTATCTTTCAATATTTCCCGGAACATGTTATATTATTTCGAATGAAAATCTAGATACTTGTCATTTAAGGGCACTTAGTCTCGCTTTTGGGAAAATAAGCGAAGTTTTCATGACACGACGGTTGAACGAAAACGACCGCCGTCTGATGTAGCAAACAAACTGCTGATCTGATCTCATTATCTTTTGAAAAGTTCACTGGAACCAGGTTCGTTCTGGCATTTCCAGTAGATAGATAGTTGCTGAATATATTATTAAAATTCTACATAAAGATATTAAGCGTTTAATGGCACAAATTAGAGTTAGCTTCCGATCTACATTTTATTTTAATTTTAATGATGGGCAAGATTAGTTCGAACTTAATGTTCTTAATCATAAAGCGACATCTCCTATTGTTGCAGCATTAACCAGTGTATGCCTTGGATGCTGAACTTCATATAGAGTTAAATCTCATGTGTCAGTTTCCCATTAAGCTAATGCACGCACTCTTTTGAGATGTATCAAGTTGAAATCGTTCATCGTTACAATGAGTAGCATCTGTACTGTGGGAAGTCATAATTTGGAGCAAATTTCTCAAAGTAGTGGTCTTAATCAAATTAGAATGTCGAATATAAACCACAGCATTATTCACTTTTATTTCAGCAGATGAATACATTTAGGATGTTAGGCCACAAACTCAACAATGAGCCTCATGGGCAATATCAGACCTGCCCGCTAAAATTGTAATCGCTTTCGTTGTACATGTACTAATAAACCGCATTGTCCACCTGACTGACACTCCTTGGACGGCTGTGTTATGAAGGACTCCACAAAACCTCGTCGCGTGGCCCTTGAAAAGCTTGCCCTTATAGCTCGGGGGCCAGGTTGTTCATTACACAGGCTGTCAGTCAGAACAAATGAACGCCGATTCCAAGGTGCACGTGACGGCCACGAGCATGCGCGCGAGAGCTCCCTAGCCAATCGGACACGCGCCATTGCAGACGGTGCTCGAGATTGCGATAAGATGCCATGTAAACACACAGAGGAGGGTGAGGAGTGGAGAAGGAAAAGGAGATGAGAGAAAGGTGAGCACGGTGGGTTCAGCGGATTTGAAAGTGAAAATGGATTTTAATCTGGAAATCTAATGCTCGGGTGACATAACAAAGGCAATTCTCATGCCGTCGGCAAACAAACATCGCCATTATTAGGTTTATTCTTCAGCATGTGTAACATTTGCTTTTTTGTTACGAGCTGGCATAATGCTTGAGATAGGGGACCTTTTTTTTTGTGCTATTTAATAAATGTGTTCGCAAAACTAATTATTACACTAATAATGCATTAATTTGGCTTTGTTGTTTTTATTTCTTGACAAATTCGTCGGGTCGACATGACACTGGTGACGAAGCAACAACTGAAAGTATATTTTCATAATGTTCTCCCTTCCACGTACGAAGATGCCAATGTTGTTTGTTTTATTTTTTTCCACTGTTGGCTGGATTAACATTTTCATCCATCCCATCCTTATTAGTGTGTGATGGGTAAATATTACCCATCACACACTATAAATAAGGACGGGATGGGTGAAAATGTTATAATTAACTCGTGCATTCTTTCATTCTTCATCAAAAATTTGACACACAAAAACATAAGCCAAGACTAATTAGATTTTGAGCTTTCTGGGCAGGAATAAGTTGACCTTAAGGGGGGGGGCGCCACCTGAGGGCCTTTTTCTAAATGCTTGGTGCCACATGATTTTAACCTTGATTTTTGGACTCAGCAGGTTCAAATTAGTGGAAAACAGTCAATTTTTAAAAATATTTTATTATGGTTGCTATGGAAACGGCCGCCATCTTGAATTTTCTACTTAGAATACCGTCAACTTCAAAAGGAAACTCCTCCTTCAGATGAAATGCAATCCAACTGAAATTCCACACATGCATTCTTATACACCTTGTCTACAAAGTAACAGAGAGTTATTTTTGATAAAATGATAAAAAAATATTTTATTAATTTTCAAAATTGGTATGTATCAGAATATCGATTTTCCCCCATTTTTTGGCCTTCGCCAACATATTTCCTGAAAAATAAGAAAAAAGTCCAAATGTCTCCCTGTTACTTTTTTTTGTACACCTATAAACTGTTTATATACCAAATTTCGCAAAGATTGGTTCGTAAATTATGATGGAGTTTCGAATTATGTGTTGAAAAGTATAGTTTTGAGAAAAATGCGTTTGAAAATTTCACACACAAAATACGTCCGAAAAACTGTACTTACATCAATACATGCCCGGCTGATAGGCTGGGCCACCTTCCTCAGCCTCTTTTTCTTGTCGGCATTATGATAATCACAACAATTCAGGATCACAAAGAAAAATTAGGCTGCTAATGTCTTGGCCACCTCCTTCCTGTCAGGTATTCACGTGCTAACCTGCATGCTGCTGTTTACATACAGATAGAAATGAGGCCACCCGAACCGAAGAAATCCAATCAGATAACTAGGTCACGCTTGCCGGAAACAAACGAGTGAATGAAACATCAGCATGACTTGTTCCGATTGAAAAGTAGGCCGTGACCTAGCTATTTTCAGCGATGTAAATAAGGCCAGACATAATTTATGTTTCGCTTTCGGGAGATGCCGTCGTTCTGACATTTTCATTGGCTAGCCGATGAGAGTTTGACCTTGTAGAGGAGAAAATTTCCTTTCCAACGGTATGCAACAAGATAGGTCTAATTTTATTGCGTATAGACAAAATATGCGATCAAAACAGACAATTTCAGCCTAAATTCATATAATCAGCCAAGAAAACCGAGGGGGTGACCCTAATGAAATGCATTTTTGAGAGGTAAAATGGATTCTTTCACATGCGATCATCAATGCTTTCGATTCACAAGATGTCAAAGTATCTAAAAATAGCAGTAACCCAATTTCGCATTTTTAGCCCAAATCGACGATTTCAGGTGGCGCCCCCCNCCCCCTTAAATAAATCTAAGCCCTTTCACGGTGAACTTGCAGTTAAAGCAATAACCAGCAATTTTATAAATGATTGGTTTACTCTACTATAATCAACGTTTACAATCACTTTTCAATCATTTATCCTTTTGAAATTAAATCAAGTTCCTGTTCCCTCTCCCCATGATCAAGTTAACTAATGCCTTTATAGGGATTGTTTAAAAGTGCATCTTCATGTTGGACCTATCTGGCATCTTCGTGCCGCTTTAAATTCGTTCTGCAACCTCAAAAAACCATCTAGTGTTGTTTTTTTTAAAAAAAGACTTGTTTTCCTGACAAAAGCGACCCCATGCGGGCTTTCAGAACATATGTCATGCAAAGATGTTAAGGGTAGTAAGAATTTTAAATAATTCTCGCCATACTAAATGTTATTTATATCTGAGATCGCCAGTAAGAAATAGGATATAGAAAGTAGCATATCAAAGGTATGAAGATGCCAATAGCACATGGCATAAAAATATGCAATTTTAAATAATCCCTATAAAATCAGAATACTGGCCATAGGGAGGAGGGGAAGGGGTTGGATTTAAATTTCAAAGGCTTAGATAGGTGCAAATACATTTTTTTAGACTCAGAATAGATGAGGTTTAGCTACTCAAGAATAAACTTTGTGGTTGTTGCAGGTGGATAAAGCTAGCCTGTTTACTGAATGAAAAGGTCTAAAATATTAGGTATACCTGCTTCACTGCCTAAGTTCTCAAAATCTAATTGGTTTAAAGACATTTTTCTTTGTGTCAAAAATTGGAGAAAATGGTAAACATGTCTGAAAAGTATTTTGGCATGGGACCCCTGGATAAGTTAATGAGAGGTGTAAAACCTTATTAAGCCAGCGGAGAAAAGAACATGGGCGTCTTCATACATAAAGCATTTGAAAGATTTAAGCGAGGCGACACGAGGTTTTAGCGAAGTGATTTTTCCGGGGAAGAAGGAAGGGGAGAGGGTGTTTTTTCTGTGTTTTTTTTTTCTTTTAGTAAGAACCTCAATGCCATATTGCGCCCCTATGGTCCAAAAAAACCTTTTCAAACGATTAAAGAAAGATTCAAAATCGCTCAGCTTCCAAACCACACCGCATACACCCGTCCTCACAAGCACATAATGGTAGCAGATGATACAAAGCAAATTGTGTTTGATCAAAAGATGTATAACATTCATTAGTTTCCATCATCGCAATTCAAAAAAAAATCTCTTTGGGGCTGGGTCATCAGGCACGATTAAGCAATACATATTTTCAATGTGGTTGAATGTTTGCTAAGAGAATGGGCACATCCAGCGTATTTGATACAAATGGCCTTGCGAGCTATTGAGTCGCAAGAATGGTTTTATCCATTATTGTCTCCAAGTTAAGTTCAGCTGTGCAGCAGGTGACATATAGGGGCACAAAACGCCAGTCGCCCAAATATGTTGTTTTCTACCTAGACTACCTCTATTTGCTGAGGACAAACAGCAAAAACGACTACACCAGGACAGTAGGCTACTTGTTCTAATACATGCGCGGTCATCTGGGCATTGCAAGCCAAAACCCTACCAATCACTACATTTGCTTTTTTTACTTTTTCTTTTGTCAGAGGGATATCATTGACTGATAATTTTCTGTTGGACCCGCTTTCTTAGACTGACGTATCTTTTACTTTCAGCGGAGAGACCGGATGACGCTTCTGTTTGCATTTACAGTTTGCTTACACCAGAAGTGTGCGTCGTTACACCAGAAGTGTGCGTCGTTGGGATTGATGAAGTAAGAAGAATCTAATGCGCCTGCGAGTGATACAACATTTGGCGTGGCATGAACTTTTACATCACACTTACAGTTTTGTAGTATCCATTTTACATTTTATAGACTACAATTAATACAGAACATTAACTTACACTCACCAATCAGTTCCAGCAGTTGTTCTTTTTTCCCATCCATTATAATATAATGCATTCTCTTCACTAAATTTTTGTTGACTTTCGATGCATTTTACTAATTTACTTTATTTAAACACTTTTCCTCATGCAGTCAGACGATAAATTGGCCTTAAACATTGGGTACTAGTCAAAGCACCCGCAAATTTGCAGGTACTTGTGTGAAGGAAAATACCAAACCACATGTACACACATTTTCAATGCACCTCTTCCAGTAATAATTGTGTTCAAACGCGTTATTGTAAATAAATATAGTCTAATGCTTTCGCTGAAAAAAAAATAAAGGCAAATGAGTTTACTTGACGCCAGACACCTTAAAACTAAAAAAAAAAAAATGCCACATTTAAGGAATTTGGTATCATATCACTAACTTGGCTGCAAAACGCACGGTAGGTAGTGAAGCCATGCGCATGGAGGCAGATTTTTTTTTAAAAATGGAACAATTTATTCCGATGTGCAAAAATCCATTTTTTATAAATTAGGAGACAGAAGGTCAACAACAACAACAACAACAACAACAACAACAACAACAACAACAACAACAACAACAACCGATTTACGATGAAAATGTGACTCAAACAAGAAATGTGAGTGAAATCGGTAAATAAATCTTCTTCTTCAGTGTTCCCTTGATACTGGAACGAGGATAAGGAATAACAAAAACGGCAAATGATTTTTCTGGACGCCAAACATTTAAAAAACAACAACACAAAAACGCCAGATTTGAGAAACTTGGTCTCATAACCTTAACCTGCCTGCAAACAGCACAGTGTAGTGATGTGCGGGGACGCCAGTTAAAAAAAAAATGGAACACGTCATTTGAATGGAGAAAAATTCATTTTCTCTAAATTTGGAGACTGGAGGTAAACTGCTGCTGGTAAAGAAAAAGGACTATCTACGGTGTATTTGTGACTCATGCGATAAATTTGAACGAAATCGGTGAAGAAATAAACCCACATAGCGCATTACAAATAGAAAAATGCGAGATTCAATTTGATACTGCATCATACATTTAAGACATGGACACTGTCTTTATCAATTCCTTCTATATATATATATCTTTCCTGCGAGGAGAATAAATGTGTCACTGTCAGTCCTTACGTTTCTCCGACGCCAGTCAATAGCTCTACTTACAGTACTTGCCACGTTAGATTCTTATCCGTGTCAAATTTATACACTGCGATGCAATAACTTCTGATTCAAAGAGAAAAAATACTCGTTTTTTTTTTCTGTTATCCGGTCCCCTTCTCTTCTTGTGTACAGACAGGCACTGTATGTTTATTACTGATAGACTGATAACAACGGGAAACTGTCATCAGAGCAAAATGAAACAGCCTCCCTTTTCAGGGGCGGGTTCAGGGTCCGCCGGGCCGTGTGCCGGAGAAATGTGCGGCCCTCCCTCTTTCTGCAGTCATTAAACATAAAGTTCATAACAATTTTGAGAGCTGAAGATCTTTATTAGGCGTCAACCAAACAGTTCACATCACAATTTGACAGACTTAGTCATTACAAGAAAACATCTAGTGTACAGGTAAACACAATAAGTGCCGGCGACAAACAACAAAAAACTGCTTAAGAAGGAAAGCAAGAAGAAAAAAAATATCATTGTCTATATAATTTCCACTTACACGCACCAGCTGGGGCATCAACATTTCAAACAATATAGTATAAGAAGAGGAAGGGGAGAGAAAAGGAGAGAAAGAGAGAGAGAGAGAGAAAGAGAGAGAGAGAGATAGAGAGAGAGAGAGAGAAGAGAGAGAGACAGAGAGAGAGAGAGAGAAAGAGAGAGAGATAGAGAGAGAGAGAAGAGAGAGAGAGACAGAGAGAGAGAGAGAGAGAGAGAGAGAGAGATATTTAATTTTGGAGTTAGATTCATAACAGTTATGAGAGTCCTGCTGGAAAGAATACTTGCCCAAAGCCCCGTTATACCGTGAAGCGACTGAATATCGGCAAACCCTGCTATAGTAACATGTTTAAAAATTAAAAAAAGAAAAAGAAAATTTCAACCTATCCCTTCCTATTCCTCTTTCTCTGTCATTCTTGTTTCCCCTTCCCTCATTTTCTCTCCCAAAGCATTTTTTCTTTTTCTAGTCCTCTGACGTGGGGGCCCCTAGAAATCCGGGGTCCTAGGTCATCGCCGATTCGGACCACACTTTAATCCGCCCATATCCTTTCTACCCATGACACAGAGGTACCATGGATCCTTAGAGCAAAAAATGATGCATATTATGTTCATCTTTCCTCTGCCACTTGGCTCAAAATTGATACTGCGCTTAGCCAGTTACTATTGAGAGTTTGCGCATTAATGATGGCATGTCTCTCCATTGTAATCATGACATAAGTGCATTGGTGCTGAATGCACCCTTAATAGCAATCAACATGCAGAGTTTAATGCAATTCTTACGATGATCAGAGATCTCATCCTTCATGCACAAGCTCTAGATTTACGATCTCTACTGTAAGATCCTACAGTGTCGAACCTTACTTATTCGGGAAACCCACATACTCGTTGTAATACTCTGATCTCTAGTACGTTGTCTTCTCTGTCAAATGCTACCCACGAACTCGAACACATCACAAACTCGGAACGACAGACTTATGCCCTATCTGGGCTCCTAAGATTCTACTGTACATACAGCAGAACTCATTTGAGACGGCATCGTTTATAACAGGAATCCAAATACACCGGCGGAAACCTAAAGCCCCGTTTATTCTCTTCTTTGTTATTGTTAAAATAACTTTATTATAACGAACCTGGAAAAACAAAAATCCGGCTATAGCGGCGTAACTGCCGAAGCCATAACACGATTTTTTGCATACCTCGTGTTAAAAAAATATTTATGAAATTGAACTAAACGCTATTATAGTGTCTGAAATGATGAACAGTTTTGCTTTGCCTTTTCAGGGAATACATTTCGTAAATGCCATACAGTTAAACCAGTTAAAAGCAACGGTTAGAAGAGGGGAAAACAAAAAGTAATACTCTTACCTTTCCATCAGAGACATATCAAAAGAACTGTTCTGAGTAATTGCAGTTTTTTCTTGTTTCTTTATAAAACCATAGTGAGTTTGTTGTAGGCTAGATTTATATCGTTAGCGACATACCAAACTAACAGACAGAGAGAAATATATACGGAAAGAGCAGAAGTACGTAGTCTATAATACAAGGGCCCAATGACTGGCTCGCAGGCAAAATATTTTGGCTCATGTATAATAATAATAATAATAATGCAGTTTATATGTCGCATATCCAGGTTAATGCCTGCTCACGCCACTTCACGTGATCATTACGCCGACAAGCCTGATCACTAATACTTTCCCAGATCCCTGTGGAGCGTACAGTGCCACTGCCATATACAGGCGCTAATCACTAGCATTCTGACAATATCTTCCACTGCCTTAGCCAGGTACCTATTTTGCAGACGGGTGGCCGGATGGAAAATGTGAATGAAATGTTTCCCAAAGCACGTACAACATGACCGTGATCGGGATTCGAACCCACAACCTTTAGCTCTTGAGTCCAGTGCCTTAAACGTTCGGCCACGCTGCTCCACAAATATTGTAATGGCTTCTCTGTTCATGAGTTGTCTCATATAGTATTGTATCCCTCCTTCTAGATATGCTCCACTTGTGGTCTGGGTTCATATCCGATAAACTTGTTAAACTTTTTAAACTTTTTTTTTTTTTTCAATTCAGTTCTTTATATTATTATAACCTTTGTACAATAGTACATGGGAAAGTCAATACAGCAAATACAAAATATGCTATACATGTGTGATGAAATTAAGTCATATTATATCTAGCAAAGGTGAATTCTTCTGAGACCATTGGTTAGGTATAGCGAATCCATTTTTGGGGGCATCTTTTCTTTTTTTTTTNTTTTTTTTTAAGTATGTGTTTTAATGTGTAAACACTGAATGTCTTCATAATGAGAAATTCAAAGTCATCTGGTCATGATGATAATGAAAATTAATGACAGCCGGAAAAATCTGTTAAACTTATTAAGACTATAATTTGATAGTAATTATGGTAGAGAATTAAACGGGCACAATGACTAGTATGCCTTGTGTTCACAAATAGACTGAGCCCAAAAGGGATGTTGTCAGTTGAAAAATGTTTGTGTGTGTTTGTTGGTGTGATACGTAACTGCATAATTTAGTCGTTTGTACTGATGAGTGCGTGCAAATTAGAAACATACCGGGAAACTGTGGATTAAGCTTAGTATGGGAGCAAAATTTTAAATAATGGTTTGCATTTTTAAAATTTCATTTATGTAGCTGTATACATTTCATCAGAATTTTTACAAAAAAAACCCAAAAAGGTTGTGATGAAAATGACATGAAATAAAATGAAACTCTTTCTCATGGAAAAAATTTACAGTGCTTCATAGTAATCATAGTGTTTAAATGTATTGTTTTTAAACACACATCCATCTATTACATATAGCCCTTACAAGGTGACTAAAGTACAAATATGGCCCAGCTCCTGAAAAGACCCCCTCTCCCCCCACCTCTTTCGTCTACATGTAATGACTTGGGAGAATGGCGAATGAAACAGTGGTGTGGTATGTATGAGATTATTTCACAACAATAAATACATAAAAACAGCTCTTTAGGTTCGAAATCTGTTTCACACGCTATTATTAATCTACAGCTATGTTGCTGTGTAGGACTTACTGGCATGGCGAAGACATTTACTGACATTTCCTTGGTCGGGACAGTCGCCAGGTTCCTCCAATCATTCCAAAAATAACCCGTGTTTTAGGACAGAGCACACGCATCTAGCAGTGTTCGATTCCGTCGCCAGTATTGCCTGGAGCCGGTCGTCGCCAGACCTTTGATGTTTTCTTATGCCGTCTGTTAAATGCTCGTAATTTTCAGGTAACTTTGAAACGATGTCCTTATACGTCCTGTCTTGAGATCTGGCCCCAAGATTATACAGAGGTTAAGAAGAACAGAGAACGGATGTCGCAAGGAATCCCAGGCCATTTTGATTCGAGTCTTTTATGTACCTGGAGTCTGAATCTTTTTTTCTTGCCTTCTTACTTTTAATTCCTATGAAGCACCCTCACGGCCGTCGACTGCCAGTCCGGGGCAATCAATGTCATCAGCTTTAAACCTAGATCATAGATAATATGCCTCAGTTTCATTGTCAAACATAGATGTACATGGAATTTGCATTACAAGAATGTGCGCTACCGAGTCCCCTCGATGGGTCTCATCCTCTTTCGCCTTTCGACGCTCCTGAGATGCGGTTCAAACAGCAACAACAAAAAAATACGTTCTTTCAAACGCCTTCGCATTGAAAGCAAAAGAAGATGTTTAAATATACAGAGAGAAACGTTTGATGTTAATGCAAAAGCCATTTCATAATTTCTCTCTTTCTATCCTCGTCAAAACGCCGAGGCCGGCCAAGTGGCTATTGTCACTCGCGTTCCCACGGCTTCTTTGGTTTATGGCGTAGGCAACAGCATTGACGACAAACAGATTGTACACGATAACCGATAGGCGCAAATACTTTATGTCATTAATATCTATAATTCTTGTCTTTCTATGACAGAAATGCTTAATAAAATGTCTCCCTGCTAGTTGCGACAGTGTTGTTTGATAGTGACAATTGCAGCGGGCGTCACGTTTTATGGCACACCACGTCAAACGGATAGATAAATAAAAAAAACCAAACCATTTATATAACCCGTGTGAGCCTATCGGGTAGTCTAGATCCTGCTGATTGCGTAGCACTCTTGCGTTTGATCTAGCGATGGTTGTAGTGCAATCATGAGGTAATTAGTGTAGCCTTCAGGGTAATTATCCTTCTACGAACGCTATTAGAGCCCGTATCCTACTCACTCATTCAGTTACACCCCTCTTCCATTGTGGAAATTTGAACTTTACAAGCATCGTGTCGCCCGTCACAGGTTTTCAGTATACAGTAAAGATCTGCGAATCAGATGAAAATTATGTATGACTTTGTCCTCAATTAACCGATTATTACCGAAAATTCTGTTATCTATGCATAGACCAACTTGGATTTCTGCCAACACCGATCTTGATGTACCATATACTGCACAGGTATACTAGCAAACAAAATTTAAAGTACACAAATCGTTGGAAGCCACAAAAATGTGATTCGTAATGACATCATGCACAGATTCTGAAGAAAACAAATCATGAGTGGAGAGTACTCAAACTTGAGGAAAATATAAGCAAAATGCCTGGGACGTGTAAAGAGAAGTCGACAATGTAAGAAAGACATTTTTTTTTCATTATAATATAATGACAATATACGTTGTACTCCAAAGAAAAAGTGGGGAATCGATATACTTTGTACTCAAAAGAAAGTGTGGGGAATCGATATATTATATCGATTCCCCACTCTTTCTTTAGAGTACAAAGTATTTTGTTTCACCACTAGTAAAGAGTGATATCATTATTACATGATTATAGAGTATGACGACTATTGCATTCTGATTGCTTCTGTGAGATTGGGAGCTTGAAGACTGACTCTGACGACGACTGGCAAAACTTACATGGTTGGGTCGATTTGTGATTTTGGCTGTTTGAAGAACTATGAACCATGACCCGAACACTCTCATACCTTGTGTTTCGGATCGCCAGGGCCAGTGCAGCCTAGTCTAGAGTTGCCTTTCTCGTACTACATTGAGATACAGTATCAACCCTCGGTAAGCATGTCTTTGTGCATGGAAAAAAATACAGTATTGTCTCCTTATAACTGAGTTAACTTTTCATCAAGGTTCAATTGAATTATAAAATTATAGAGGAGGCTACTAG
This sequence comes from Ellobium chinense, assembly GCA_033807755.1. Lineage (NCBI taxonomy): Eukaryota > Metazoa > Mollusca > Gastropoda > Ellobiida > Ellobiidae > Ellobium > Ellobium chinense. Next base: position 694,429 of record JAWQUT010000292.1, on the reverse strand, counting down.
CTTAAGTATCCCAGCGCTGCCGGAAAAAGAGAGGGGGGAGAAATGCCAAGCGTCGACCATTACGTGCGATTCTCCATCGCCTCCCCCCCTCCCACCCCTTCCCCCGAGGCACAACAGCAGCTATAGTTCCCGCCAATGAATAATTCCGCGTTCGCAAATTTTCATGACGTCATCCGCTTGGGAAATTTTGCATCCTTTCCGGAACGGAATTACCAAAAATCGGTAGAAGGACCGGAAATTTTTGCAGATTATTTTTTCTTTTCCGAATTCAGGGATTCTAAATAGTAAAAATCGAAGGCCGCCATGATGACCGACCTATCTTTTTGCCTCGTCACGCCAAATTCGAAGTCTATAGCTGTGTTAGTTCGTCCGGAAAAGTGACATACATGTGTTTTCTAAGAAGCCAAATTTATAACAGATAATGAATATCACATGTGATCAAAAAACAGGGTTGAAACCTGGCCTTTTTGACACGGCAATCATTGTCGGAAAGAGACGACGTTATGGATATTAAAAAGGAGCCTTACTTTGAACAAAATAAGAAAAATGTAAACTAATCATGTTTAGCTATAAATGGCCAACCTGGTAACATGACGCATCTCCTCTTCCGGATGCCAGATTTGAACTAATTCAGTTGTTCACCGGTAGCCGTGTTTTCGAGTTTTTAACTCATAGATCTAGACCATGCATGTACATATAAATTTTACCAAATTATGTCTTAGATTCAAACTTCGATTATAAAGTAGCCTGTTATATTTATTCTGCTTAATGATAACAGTGATAAGTGAAGCCCAGATACTTCAGAAATCAAAATATAAATCTGATTACGCAGTACCCTTTGACTTCTACGCCCCTACCACCCCC
>JAWQUT010000292.1:661107-693449 GCA_033807755.1 Ellobium chinense | reverse complement strand
CCTCCCCCTGGAAAAAAACAACCCACCGATGAAATCATCGCTTAACTCGACTGTAGCCATATTATACTGCTAGAGCGTCCAAGTTCTTCCTTATTTCTCTGAAACATGAACATTGGATTATGAAGAGTGTCAGATTTGAATTGGGTGGGTGGAGGGGGGAAGGGGGCGAAGTGAGAAGAGATCTGCCCCTGGCAATGAACAAAATATTATGGTGAGCAGCAGGAATGGTCTCTTTATCTTTTTACACTCATGGTCGTGCTAAGAACCTGTAATTTAAGAAGTTTTATTTTCGCTAAGAATCTGTGATTTAAAATTATTTGTATTTTGTCTTATTCCTGCAGGAGAATCTGATGTTCGGAACTTTGGAAATCTGTGCATAATCAAGTTTTATGTGAATTTTACACTAAATGTTATGGTGATGATTTTGTTTTTTCGACATCAAATTTAAATGGTAGTCAGTGGCTCTCTGCAGACAGAAGGTCAACCGGCTTATTGCGCATGTGCGGAAAAAGCAATCAGCTGTGTTTACATGATCTCGAGCGAGGCCGTTATAGGTTACGACAGCCTAGACTAGAAAAGCCTACATCTCTAAATTATCAGGAAATTCGATTTCTAAGTGTGCAGTCTTGTTGCACAGTCACTGTGTTAATCAAACTGATCCACAATACCACATTTGTCGGTAATTGCTGAGGTTTAGACTATATTCACAGCTGACCCAACATTTATTACGCGCTGTCTGTCCTATTCTTTTGATATTTTATGTCTGACCCGTTTTCCAATGTAAGCACAGCTGATTGCTGCTTCCGCACATGCGCATTAAGCCGGCTGACCTTCTGTCTACAGACGCAAGTCTCTTAGACTGCATAGCCCCTTTATCTTACTTACTAGGACAGTGGACCATAGCTCTGTGTGTGTGTATGTGTGTGTGTGTGTTTGTGTGTGTGTGTGTGTGTGTGTGTGTGTGTGTGTGTGTGTGTGTGTGTGTCTGTCTGTCCTTTTGAGATTAAACTTAATACTGAGGTTCACTTGTATATATATGCACCCTTTGTTCTGCATACGTATTTTACAGTACCTCATATAAGGCAGCCCAATATAATGTGAAACTCTGGTGAGACTGTAATTTGAATCTGCTATGATGGTAATGAGATGGAAGTATTGTGATGTATACTTGGAATGGTAACATCTGTGCTCAACTCTTGCCTGAGTACGATTAATTACTACAACGACTCATAACGTTATGAAACACAATGGTTTGGGTTCTGCAGTGTTTCTGTAACTCCAATCTTGGAGCGGTGCAGATGCATTAAGTATTGAAGATAATCATTTCCATCCTCGTTATCTTCATTCATTACAACATCAAGTTCATGATGGTTTATTTCAGCAAAGACTACAAAGTCTTCAGTCTTCAGAAATTCGCGAAATTCAAGTCCAACAATATATTGATAAAAAGCATACTAATTATAGACTATCATTTATTTCATAATTTTCCATGGTTATATTCACTAGCAGTGACTTGTTAATAATTTTGGTGAGGTGTTACAAATCAATATTGTCTTTACAGTTTTAGTGCTCACAAGATTTATTAGAAGTCTTATTCTAGTATATAGTCACACGATATTGGTCACTACTTAATCTTTCGATTTCAGTAGGAGTGTGTAAGTGTAACTGGGTATCATGCAATATCTCATAAGATGACCCAGATAAGCGAGTGATGTAGAGAAGGGTTTGTGTACTCATATTTTCTTCTTATCTCCATTTCCTTGACTTGTATCTCTGACGTTTTTCTCTTCTCTTCTTTTTGCTTATTTACATTTTTTGTCCACCAATCTGATACAAATCAACGAAAACGCATGTAAACAGACAACCTCTCACATCAAACAAAATGTCAATAATGATGAGACAAAAGCCTTGTTTTACTTTGTCGAAATGTGTACATATATTTGTCATAATTATAAGAATTAATATACGGGATGAATGCAAAGGCAACATAACAGAAAAAAAATAGGTTAAAAAAAATACCCCATGACCTTGTGTACACTGTGGTATCGTCTGCGAACATAATCATACGATACAAGGCATTTTTTTTCCACTTTGGAATATTGAATTTTGCGTTGACTGTAGATTCCACGGTGGCCTGAAATTCTGTTTTCATTCTGAACAATTTATCTCGGTTCTTTTCCTTTCATATGTTTATATTTCACATTGTCTTGAGATAGGACTTTGTTCGCAGGCAATGCCCATGAATGCACAGTATGCATGCCGATTGAACACAAATGGACACAGAATGTGTTTGGGGACCTTACAGTAATATATATATGTATATATGTATGCCTTGCTATGTTTTAACATGGCGCAGCGGGCTTTCTCGGTCTCCTAGATTTTAATTTGAGCTACGTAGACACAGGATGATTCTAATTTTTAATAAAAAAAATGTCTTGAATTGAAAAGAAAAAAAAATAAAAGGAATCTATTTATTGTCGGCGAAGTTATTATCCTAAGGATCACTTTCTCCACTTTACAAAAATGAATACTCTGTGGATGCCCTGGTTCCGAGGGGCAATCAGTGGATTAGTAAAACTACGCGTGATGGCAGCGGTGGGATTTTGAATGCCTTCCATTCTATCCAACGTCTGATAAGATGCCAGTGAAACACTAGTGTATTATCCAAGTGACATATGTTAGTCCCAGTTAATGATGACCTAAAAAAAAATATCGATCACGAAGTGCCACTTGACTGTATGTCAGTGACAACGTGAAAGTACATACTACACAATGTGGAGATGCTTTAAGAGCATTTTATAGTATCTTCAATAAAAATTCATATTACTCATAGTATCTCATTCATGACTCTTTTAAAATACGATTACAGAGAATTTCGAATTATATATCTTCTGCACTAAATGGGACTTGTCACCAAACAGCTGGTGGTACCTGTGCATTTCTGTATTGCCTGCGCTCCTTGAATTCTTGGATGTCGTTTTGCTGAGCCCGTATATTGTCACACTATTATATGACAAACATTCATAATATTAATGTGCAGTCAAGTATGTCGTGCATATCAATGGCGTTTACAAGAAAGCCCTTAAGTCTAATGCAGTATGAACTGGACATACAACCTTGTTCGCACATCCTACCGATGTAAGTCTATTAACAGTATGACGTTGCATCATGCCTATGGCCCATGCCTCAAGAATTTTAAAACCATAGACGAATGGTAGAATCAAATTTTCGACAAGAAATGTGATGCCAACAGCTACGAAAACCGTGAGCTTTTATTTCCAAGATCGGATCGCTTATGGCAAGGGTAGGAATGCGCATATGGCATTTCCTGGTGTCACGATGAAATTGCACATTACAGATTAGAATTTAATATGAATTTCAAATTTAGCTCATAACGCCCAATATGCCATAAGCGCATGCTTATATCTGCCATAGAAGTGCGTAACAGATCCAACCCTGAAAATAGAAGCTCTTTAAAACATGGAATCAGTGTCATCTGTGCACTGTCGCTGAGATGTGGCGCAACATCAGCAACAATGATAATAGGTAATTCACTGTAAAATAAAAGTTTATGAGCTCGAGTTTTTTCTCGGAATAGACATTATGCTTTATGCACAGATATGGTGCATAATTATTATGTCCTTTCAAATTTCATTACCGATTCCCATATTACCTATTATAAAACTGAAATAATTTTTTTTTCCTTAAGAACGTGTACAAATTTAACAACAGACCTAGTGCAGTCGTTATGTGCATATTCTTCTGGCAGATCCATAATCCATAACATAGTTAAGTTCAGAGATGCCCATATTAGCACTGACTAAATGATGCCTTACGTCTCTGAAAGTCTTAAAACATCCCAATCCGAGAAATCCGCATGGTCTGCAAAGGACGTTAAAACTTCAACTGTATTGGCCGAATGCATGGAACTATGTAATGAACTATCGATCCATAACACCCTTCCGCGTCTTTGACCTCCCGTGAGTAGGCGGGGTGGTTAACTCTGTGCCTAATATAGGCCGAGACCTTTTAAACGCTAACAAACGCTTACTTCCCATGCATGTCTTAAATATCCGGTGAGTATTCAGGGGTCATGATCCACGGAGTAGACCCCCGTTGAATAGCTTAAAGATGGCTTCGTGAAAACATCGCTTTAAGCTTGCAGCCTGGATATATTATGTCCCTATTATCGACAAACATAGCAAAACAACATAACGTTATGATGGACATTGTGCAAATGCCTTTTCACTTCGACATTCATAAAAACAGGTTAAAATGTACGCTTAAACAATATCAATATAATGCTTAGAACAAAAAAAAAACTTCACTGAGACATTTGAACCGTTATGGCTTTGAGTATATATAAATAAAAGGAAAAGCCACCTCTAAAAGTAAAAGATGCGATCATTCCTGCTGAGTTGGAAGCAAAATATCTGTACGAGAAAAAACAACAACAATTGTTCACAAAGATCTTTGCAGGCCGGGGTATCCATGTAATGAATTTGAAACGGTAAGCTTATCACCACACCACACTTTGTATAGACTCAGTTGAGTTGCTTTCTCTTGTTTGGCGTTATCAGTGTTTATTTCTAAAGACGGTGTCGTGGAGAGATTTTAAATTATATACCATTTTGTGTTTACAAACATGGCTTCGTGCAAGATCAGATGTCACGAGAGGCACCTGAATATGACATTATTACAGGAGAAAATCCACGTCGCCGCTAAAATGCACTATTGTTACAGAGCAGAGCAAAAATAATCATTTTAACTGAGCCCGCAAAAAAAAAAGAAGTCTGCTGATATTTTACAGAATGCTTATTTTGTCGTTAATCGCTGATGTCGAAACTATCAATTCTATCCATGTAGTTCCTACTGTCTTTATTACATTTCCATTTGCTATTCAAATCTAAAACATGAAAGTGTGTCACTTTTTCATGACTGATTTGATTATCACGTCGTCTGGTAGAAATGCAATCTCTTTTCCGAGAGGGAAAACAAGAAAGAAAAGCTTAGTTCTCCTTGTCATTACGTGGATTTGGAAGCAAAACTGTGGATTTCGAAAATAATATACATTTGTTCACCAACTAAAATAACATGTGAAGGCTGGCTGAAAGTTTAGAGAAACAAAAGGTAGCTCTCCGATACAACAATATTATCCTTGAACATATCTGTAGGGAAGAAAATAAAACAGAAAACGAACCATAGGGCTGATGTTGGATGAAATTGTTTGTGGAACCGTATGAATCCATTTGTACAACGATGGGAGTTAATGGAGAAAAATCGCAGTGACAGAAATCATCAATATCTGAGATTTCAAACTTGAACGACCTACAGCAATTGAATTTCTTAAACAGCTCTCATGTACTTTATATTATTATTCTATTCGAAGATAACGATTCCAAATCATAATATTATAACCAGCTATAACAAATATAATAATGATAATTTAAAACGAATCCTAGTACACTGTCTTGATTTTGCATTATTTAGACTATCTAAGGAAGAAAATAAACAGATAGAAAATATGGGAAGAAGTGATGAAAAGGGCAAATGCGTATAATATGAGTCAAAGCTACCGACATTGCGGAAATTACGTTATTTAGGATGTTGTATAACAATTTCATCAAAACGATATATAATGCAGTTAATTGGCAAGATTTCAAACGAAGCAGTACTGGATTTGGAATATGACATGGTGAAAACACACAGTGTTGCATTGTAAACACAATCATTCATAATAATATCAGGATACAGGACATGGCTACTGTAATAATTTTATCAGAATGAAGAACTGTTAAGTGGTGTGCGTCTTAACTTTTCCTTGTCATAATATTGTAAATGGTGCTATAGAATAATCTCTGGGCATCCAATAAGGAATTAATAGGAAGTAAACGCTCCCCTCCTTCCCCTTTCAAATAAAAATACACAGTCATAAATTCTTTTCAGGATTAGTTTAGTCTGTGTGTAAGACATCCCTAACAACTTCAGCTGGCCAACCAATTAGTTACGAACATTAAAGGGATCCACTACCCTTTCACTGTACTTTCTAGTGTAGTTCTCGGCCTTTTTCTAATTCAATATATTTTTCTTGCAAAATCGTACACCAGAGTGTTGAATAATATGCTATTGATGGTGAATAGTGATCCTAGGAGAGCTTTATCTCAAAATACAATTGGTACTTCACCATCAAAGTTCACACATATATCTATGACACATTAATGTGCAAAGGCCATTTATTTTTCTGAGCTAAATGCCATTTCCATTAGTTCCCAGTAACTTAATTCTTGGACACAAATATTGAAAACCCTCCTGTCACCAAGTGCATTAAGATGTCTAAGGTACATGTGTGAAATTTAGATCTAGTGGTGAAGAAAAGTTACATTTTGAAATAAATTTTTCCTAAGGAATGCAAAAAATCGCACTGTTCAGCACTTTGATGTGCAATTTCGCATGCAAAATGTACTGCATTTGAAGTGGAACGGACTCACCATAATAATGCACTATAACCTGCAGTAGCAAGATGGTCTATCCCTTTAAGTGCAAGAAGATTCAAAGATCCCCAACCAGGTTGGAAAGTGCGCCGAATCCTGTGTATCTTCATGTGTGTGACACCAATAACCTACTGGTGGGCCAACTCTAGTTGGTATGTACGCAGAAGTCCTATCGGCCGTACCAATGTATTGTACTAAATACAAAAGGTAAACTCAGAAAGATGATCTTAATAATTACGTACGTACTGTACGTATGTGCCCAGTTGGAGGAAATTTACGCAGAGAGACGACAATTCATGTCTCGTCAGTTAGCAAGGATAGAGCATTCGAAATTCTATTGTGCTGCACAACAGTGTTCAGTCATCAAAGAGTTTTACAGTAACAACAGTGAGTACTTCAGCAAATATTATGGCAATCTTCACGAGCATTAATATCTTTCATAGGCGATTTGATAATAAAATAATATAATATATATATATAGTAAAATTACACATAATTGTAGATTCAGGCTTGAACAAACATCAGAATATCATTATGACTTTCAGTACACATTCATTTTTGAAATTTAAAAAAAACAACAAAAAAACAGGAAGAAAGAGTACATGGAATAAGTAATTCTGTACAAAATTTGTGCTTAACTGACATATTATGATAACTACCATACATAAAGCCAAAACTGCTTGGCCAAAAGTGAGCACATTCATTGCGGCTGAAAAGCATTTAAAATAATTGATCTGCAAATACAAAATGTAATCGATATATTACTTTGATCTGGTCTACCAGTTACTACACCACAATAAGCACATTTGTGGGATTTATTTAGAGTCGTGTACAAAGTATCATTAAAGTAGCAAATTCTGTCGCAACTATTAAACTCTGATTTTTTGACCGAATCAGACTCGATTACAGTAGTTCATTGCTACAGCTTCAGATTCGACTGAAGAATACCTAATACTACAGACAACCGGAAGAGATCCGTGGGCCATTTCAATACTTAATTAAGGTGTTCAGTGTCCAACTACCCCTTTAATTAAATATACTGTAAACAGGAGACTTCTCTTCAACATTTCGATTTTGAGCTTTGAAGCCTAATATAATGCTAAGCCATTAGTGAGGAGTATACATACAAACCTACCAAAGCCGTTATCTAAATAGTAAAGGCATGTCTTGCGTCCCTTTATTGCCTCATGATGGGAAAACCTGCCGTTATGTTCAGTGTCGCAGACGATGAGGCAATGACAAGATTGGTATAACTAATATCTGATTATTCAAAGCCTAAGAACTACTTGCTATCTGTAATATCTCTGCAAGATGTATATACTTACGACCATAACTGTACAGTATAGTACGAAAATTAAATTACCTCTGTTTTACACTGCTGAGCAAATCTTCATTACCCGATTTCCAACATGTAAAACAACAACAACAACAACAACAACAACAACAACAACAACAACAACAATCACGCTGACAGTTGCAACACGAAAGCATACACTCGTTTGCCAACACACCAAAGAGGATAAAATGAAGTATGATAACATGGCAGCGAATTTTATGGAAAGCGGTGTGTAGGCTATTGCATCCTTCCATTCATATAAAATGTGCATTAAATGGTTTCGAACCAATCGGATCACTCTCATCAATAAAATGATTACAAGGAAAACTAAACCTAATAATGGAAATAATAATTATAACATTTGCATGATATCAAAATGGATTCCAGCAGAGTAAAGATAATAAAAATCGAAGTTGCTAATATCAAGAAAGAAAAAAAATTGACGCCATCTTGTGTTGCATTATATTTGACTATACTGTCATCGAAAAGCAAGAGAACGCCTTTCTTATTGATTTATTGATCTGACTGTTAAATATTTCACTAGAATAATTCTTGAATTTGGCTAGTGTTGAATTGATAAACAGATGTACTACAATTTCCTAATCCTCGTGTCGGAGGTAGCGCTAAGACTGAGCTTTCTCCGCTTTTTTTTCTTTTTTCTGGCTTTTGTTGCGCAGAAGTCACAGGCCCAAAAATTCAAGCCGTTTTCCTCAAATGCTACCAGTGCAGGTCTGCATCAAGATTTCAGTTGATAGCCTTCATGTCCGAAGATTTCACGTATTGCTCTCTAGCTCTGTGCGCTGGCGGGGTGGGAAACGTGAGTTTCTCGTAATGACCGCTAGCTTGCAAACTTTGCATTGTTAACATTATTTTAGTTAACACTGTGCAAACGGTCCACGTCTACTGGTCTAGACTGAATACCCTTCTTTTCAGCACAAATGTAACTTTCTGCTATGGTGCAAAGAAACTACAATGTCCTTAAGTTACGGTGTCAGTTAACTGAAAATTCAAAATGTAAAATAAAAATGAAAAATCCATGCTAGATATGCTAGTCTACCGAAATTTGAGAATCACAAAATATCACACTATAATGATAAATGTGCGATATTTTATGCTGCTGGCCTCGGTACAGATCTGCTATGAAACACTGCAAAAACATATTACGCTTACATAGAGCAAAATGATATTTCAAAGATTTGCTATACAATAATAACTGCATTGCTGTGCATTTTGAATTTTTGTAGACCTCTGCAGTCCTGTAAAACCTATTTACGATGTTAGGATCCTGCGTCGTTTTCGAACAGACTGGCAGAAAACGTACATCGTGTTAAAGTGGCAAGGCACAAGGGTTTAACTTTAAGTGAGGATTAGTCGTTCAGCTAAGCGTGCCTTCCACTTTCGCCTGGCAGACAACTGCCTGTTGGAACGAGGCAGCGATGTCCTGCTTATGCCCTCCAATATGACGGCGCTCTTACTGTGGAAGACCTCGGTAAGGTTCATGTTTGTTTCTTTGTTACGAAGGCCCAATAGATATTATTAAAAAGGAGATGTGTGCACTTTTTGGAAGATCCGCTGCCATTCTGCGAACAATACGCAATGCTTGGACATTGTGAGAGAGATGAGGCGTAACAGAAAGGGGAATGACTGAGACCTGAGACAGTCAGTGATGTGTAGTCGCGACTGCAGGACATACGCCATGCCCATTTTCACATTCATGGACATAAGTACGCGGCGATGAACTCAGTTTCTCACCTATTACAAACATTAGCAAGGAAGGCATATATATCCGTGACAGCGTAACGAGCCCTGTTTCAGTAACGCTTTTCAATTGTATAATCTTTCATAAAACCTCCTAATATCTCGTTTTACAAGCCTTAACCAAACACTGTGTTAAACAACAGAAATACAATGGTTTAAAAACACATGGATAATATCTCGCTCCATCACACATACTGTACAGTTGCAGTTCATTTACTTGAGCGTTTTGTCAGGATGAATTATTGATTTGAGCTTACACTGCTACATATGAGCATACACAGTTCATTGCACACTCTTCATATACGAAAGATTTATGAAACAAACAAACAAACAAAAAACTACATAGTGACATCACTGACACCATTGGTGTATAGGCTACAAAAAATAAAAAAATATGGATCCCATAGTATGCCTAAATCGGGCGAGCCATTTCATGAAATTTAATACAGAATATGAGTAAAAAAGACCACGACACAATATACATAATAATTATCCGTTTTGGAATATACTATGTAGATTACAGTATTGATTCTCAGTATTCAGTAATGTCCTGAAGCGGATCGTATTTACCCTGCCCAGTAACAGCGGGACGAAAACAAAGGTCAAACCTGTGTCAATAAAAACGCCTCACTTTGCTTTTTGTTGACTGAATTTTGACTCATGCAATGAAAGCCTAACATGGGTCCATATTTTAATAAATTTATTGCCTATTAAGATCACTCTGCAGCACAAGAGATCTCTTCCTCCATGAAACATATAATCAGTACGAACAAATACCTGTTCGGATAATTTATGAATCAATAACGCAACATAATCATAACTATCTGTGGACACATGCCTGCCTGTCGACATATGTCACCGTGATAGATCGACTTAACAGTGCACGTGTGTGCACTGAGAACTGGAAAAAATGATCAAATCATATACGAGATGAGATATAACATTCATATTAATATATATATCATCTGCCAGCGAGGACGTCATTACATTTCAGGCTTTCAGTGACATTCATTAACAAAACTGATACATATATCATCGGCACTCATCTCACAACGTAAACATCAGCGAGTAATCAAATTACGCATACATATCGGAAAATCAACTAAAAGTATATCATTATTACATAATATATACATTACGCCATAGACATAGATATAAAAAGAAATTATCAGCATGATAATGTGAGGATCATGAATGACGAAGAACAGATTTACACTGTCGATTTTCACTTTGTGATCATTTAGTTGTAATCGACTGCTGTTTACTCTGAATTTGTCGCTCGATACTTGAAAACACCATAGGTCAGTCATTATATTCAGCTCAAAAGCAAGAGAAACAAAAACATGAGTCCGCCCACACACCCCCACACCCACACACACACACACACACACACACACACACACACACACACACATACACACACACACACACACACACATACACACACAAAGTTTATCCAGATCTAGATCTAGAATCTAGATCTAATTTAAAAAAAAAAAGATTAACACAGAAAACTGACGTCACGACAAGTTGGAAGATGACGTCACAATGACGTCATTATGTCTTTGTAGGTGAGGCAGCGGAGGAGGCGGAGTCTGAGCGCAAATTGGGTGAGTAGTAGTAGGGCGGGTCTGGAAAAGAAATGAATGAATGATAGAATGAATGAATGAATGAATGAATGAATGAATGAATGAATGAATGAATGAATGAATGAATGTTTCAACAATGAAGATAAACGAAAAATCAAAAATATAAAACGTGTCTTTTCGAGTTCGATTTGTAAAATAAACATGTTATTTTGTTTTCTTATTTTTTCATTCATTTTCACTCTACTACTTAGCTCTTCATTCAGTCGCTCAATCACTCGCTCATTCGCTCAGTTTTTTTCTTTCATCATTATCATCCATCCAACATCTTTAATCTTTGATTTACATTTAGATAATTACATTTATGCAAAGTATCCAAAGAAAAAAAAAAACCAGCCAAAGAAAAAGGACAAAAGATGGATATTCGTTGATTTTCAGCTGACATCCGTTTAGACAAAGATATTGAATTAATTTAAGGATCAATCAAGGATGCTGATGCTTTATACAATCAAGTCCAATTAATCGCAACCCCACAGCAACATGAAAAATTATTGCCATTAAAGGGCGTTCCGACCTTTCAGTGAGTTTTTGTCACACAAATTACAGTAATCTGTCGTCTGAGAAATTCTTGCACTAGCCCGTTTTCAATCACGATATCCTCTTGAATTACTCGAAAGGTAAGGACTTGCTACTACTGGTGGGTCGTGACATGCATTTTTCAGTATGGCAAAGCTCAGCTCTCAAGCTCTATGTAACAGAGGAATCCACTCTATTTCTATTCTGATACTAAATACGGAGTAGGCGTTTCAATATCTTCCGATACTTTTGAACCTTTCCATACCTATCGATACATTTTATCAAGTATCGATAATTAGAAGCGATATGTCCACCCTTAAGACTTACTTATAAGGTTGGCAGTCTGTCGAATGTTCCAGGACGAGGGGTCCGCTGCGTAGGGCGTACCTGTGTACTGCGTGTAGGGCGGTGTCGATGTGTAGGCGGCATAGTCGGCTGCGGAAAAGGAAAAAAAAATACCAAGATGTTATTGCTTAAGTCAAAACCAGTATATGAGAGAGAGAGAGAGAGAGAGAGAGAGAGAGAGAGAGAGAGAGAGAGAGAGAGGGGAAGAGTGACTTTGAATGTGCATGAAGATACGGAGTTCACGACTAACACAGTACACCTTTGCGGATGCAAGATGCAAGATGACCTGCAAAATGCATGAGGACTTTTCCCAAAATAAATAACAAACAAAAAAAAAAATTAATGAGGACTTCCAAAATGTAAAAAGACTTACATAATGCAAGAAAACTTTCAAAATATAAACTCAGACTCACAGAATGGAGGAAGCCTGACACAGTCAGTGGACTTACAGAATGTAATAGGACTCACGTGGTGTAGAAGGACTTACAGAATGTTTGAAAGACTTACAGAATGGAGGACGATATACAAACTGTAACAGGACTTGCACAGTACCAGAGGACTTACAGAATATCAGAAAACTCACGGAATGAATGGGAGTTCATTATTAAAAGATAGTTCATAGGCTGCAAGAGGGCTTACAGAATATAAGAAAACTTACATAATGAATAATGACTGAGAAGAGGATTTTTTGAGAATGTAAAAGTCCTTACAATATGTAGGAGATCTTACAGGATGCAAGATGGAGGAGGAAAGGGCTTACAGAATACTAAATCGAGGACAGAGTGGTGGAAGACTGTAGGACTCTCAATAGAAAGGACACAGCGTCAAAGAGTGCGAGAGAAATTCCGCAGCTTAGAATGAGTTACTGATCATGAATAGCCTATCATTTAAACCATCTCGTATCTGCGGATGCATGGTTTGCGAACGGAACAGTGTCATAGTCTGACAAGGTTCGGCTGTCTTAAGTAGCTGACTTCATGCCAGTTTTCGCTCGTCCACAGAGGAAAGCAGAGGAAGACAACAAAGAAGACAAGAGCAAATGAAGGAGAAAGAAGAGAAAAGCCATCCAGAGAGAAAATGAGTGGAAGACAGACGTTGCTGTGGAAAATGAAAGAGAAATATGGAGGGAAAACATAATGAACGGAACAAAATATCAAAAAAAAAAAAAAAAGCTCACACTCCGCCAGTCTCTGTTATTTTGACTCCATCTCTCTTCCAGATTGTGTTTTGTCCCTTATGTCACGATGATACCCCACTTGCTCCTCCTCATGTTTTTTCTATAGAATTATTAGGGCCGTCAGCAAATAAAGGCTGTTATTACGATATGTCATGAATGAGCGGAGCAGCCGGATGGGCGATCTCTGTTTGTTCTGTGCATCTGTATATTTCCACACAGTTGCAGCCCTAATAAAGATGTCGCTTGAATGCGGCCGGTGTTTGTGAGGGAGACAGACAGAAATAAAGATGAAACCAAAGCAGGCGGGATCTGATGTACAAAGGGGGACGACAACAAGAAAAATAAACCAAAAAAAAAAAAAGCAACCACTCAAATAAACAAAAACAGACATCAAACGAGTCTGGACCATCATCATCCGCATCATCCAGACTGGTAACAGCAGCGGCCTATATCAAGCATCGGGGTATCATATTACAGATAATCGAAACAATTAATGACGGACGCCTGCTCTGCTCAGCTGGAGTTCAACGGTGGGCGGGTTGCAACATGAAGCAATGAGGAAACAAAAAATAAAGGAAAAAAAACCATCAAAACCTTGGATGAGCATAATAGTCTACTCCTGCAAACGGTATGCAATTCAAGATTTACAAGTCTATTTCAGTTCAGGTGTCTGTTACAAATGAATTAACCACAAGACGCCAACGGCTCGTGGTAGAAATAAATCGGTCCATTTGCCACCTCTAAGACGCTGTACTAGAGCCTCCAAACTTGTCTTCAACCCACAAGCCAGATGGCCAGTGGGTTCCCGAGACATGCAGGCCCATTGTGTCACAGGGCCAATTCACAGATTAACAATCCTCCAATCATCGATAAAAATTATGTGTGAATGGCCTTTTTTTCAATAACCCCTGAATGTGTAAGCTTTTTTGTTTCGTAAGGTATGGGGACAAATTTGTTTGGCTCAGAGGCTGCAGCCCTTACAGCTTCAGCGCTTGATGTGGCTCAGAGATGCATGTATGATCAATGGGTCATTCAGCAACGGCAAAGAGAAGCATCTCATGGTTTGGAACCTGATGGCGTGGCCGTATCGCCGTCATTGTGACGTGCACACCAAGACAGCAGCTTAAGCCAGTAAACTGTTCTTGATTGGTCAATTCAACCAGAGCTCAGCTTCAGTTTAAGTAGGATATACATACATGCAGTAGTGTGACTGTATCATCAATTCTCGCTTTCGATAGTAAAAGATGCATCAGCCAATACAAGCCAATGTAAAAGATCATATCAGGTAATCATACTCCTCTGACAACGGAAAATAGAAAACGGAAATAATGATTACTGGATTTACGGTTTGCGATGCCTGAATGACTGTGCATGCATAATTACTGAGAAAGGTCTATAAAGCTTATAGATCTACGAATGAGAAATGATAACAGTATAGACCAAAAAGGGTATTTCAACACATGCACTTTCAGCATCACGACTACACAACCGGTAACCAAATGACACACCTGGGTTGTGCTACAGACAGACATGTCAGACTGAACTGTGAGAAGAAATGTGGCGGTAAGTCTTTACTGGGAACAAATAATGATAGAGTTGATGCGGAGTAAGTCGAGTTTCTTCATTAGAGGACCTCGAGTACAGCTTCATCATATTATTAGCGCCTAGGCCCATGATCAACACTGTCGAAGATTTTACTCTTGTTATTCTTCTTCTCGTCCATAATTCCGCGTATCTTGCAATCATCTTTCTCCCTCGTTATCCTCCTCCTCGTTTTCCTTCGCATTTCCATCGACATCGCCTCCAACCTCAGCTCAAGCCCTCCATATACCACAGAACGGTGACACCCCAATTTGACGCCCTGGTCTCGCTTTACACAAGAGCGGCCGTCAATGGGACACACGCCCCTGTCTAGCACTGGAGCCCACGGTCTTGTTTTGCAAACAGATCCACTGTAATGGAATAGCTGACGACATCTAGGACGCTTTAATGGCTTGATGGTGCCCGTGGGCACGGCGCTGATTAAGTTTCTCTGCGTCTTATAATATGCTCGTTTCATTGGCGACCGGCAGTGGAAATTGGATAAAAACCGTCGAGTCTTGCCGTTCTAGCGCAGAGCCCAAGCTTTCAGGGAGAAGACCTCTCTAAATAAACTTATTCCGACTCCATTATGTCTTGGGCGAGATTTTCTCGACTCGAGCTTGCGCCAGGAGAAGAAGACAATTGCTTTTTATTGTCAATTAATGGACATCCCAATTTAGGCAGGGGCCTCGACGTCCGCGAAAACAAACGCGCGGGCCACTAATTAACGAGGGTGCCGATTGGCCAGAGCGATAGGCCAATAGATTTGCAGCATTCCCTGGAGACCGATTCCGGTAATGGCGGGCTTTTCCGGAAGTCGATAAGACCGCGGGGGCGCTCGCGTAGGGGCAGGTAACTCGCGACCAGGGAATATTGACACAGATCGGGACGCCCGTGCACTTATTTTCACGATCGGCCATGCCATCCATTCCGGCAGAATTCAATCTCAGACAATGCTTTACGATAGCGGCCGTCTCCTGGGACGACCACTCGGGGAAGCTCGGCATCGATCTGCTTAGAGCCAGGCGCGCTATGGGAGACGGCGAGCGCAGACCGCACTTAAATTCCGATCACAAGGGCACACAGCATCCCTTGTCTTCCAGTGTGTAGTTCTTGATTTGTTCGTCGTTATCGTCCGTGTGGCGCCTAAACAAATGTGTTTACCGAACCAATATGACTTAAGGATTTTTAAAATCTCCCCCATGGTTCTGTAATGCGAGGGACGGGCTGCGGAATAA
The DNA here is from genome assembly GCA_033807755.1 of Ellobium chinense. Taxonomy (NCBI): domain Eukaryota; kingdom Metazoa; phylum Mollusca; class Gastropoda; order Ellobiida; family Ellobiidae; genus Ellobium; species Ellobium chinense. The sequence continues at coordinate 677,361 of JAWQUT010000292.1, read as the reverse complement.
TGGACACGATTGATTTTGTGGTTAAAATTGATGTGTACTCTTGGTTTTGTACGGGGGTCTTTGTTGCAAAGGCAACCTTGGCCGAAGGCCTTTGTCTGGGGGTAAATTAAAATAGCGTTTAGAACACCACTAGTGGTTATTGGGGGCCCCTCTTCAAATATAATTTACACAGGAACAAGCGAGTTGGTCAACTACTTTTAGAAAGTTAAGAGTCAACACAATCCATTAAAACATCTTGAGCATGTAACCTTTGCCACTGATTAATCGTTACTACAATCATTCATTCATTCATTCATTCATTCACTGATGCTCTCATTCACTGATTCATTGATTTACTCACATACTCATCTATCCACTCTCTCCCTCACATACTCATCCACTTACTCATTCACTCATCACTCCCTCACTCCCTTCCTTTGCTTAGCCCCTTTTCCACTCACCCGCTCTGTTTCTTCCCCCCCCCCTCNTCCTTCCTCTTACCCCATTTCTCCTCTTCCCCTCCTCCTCTCCCCCCTCCCCCACCCAAACGCTTTCATTTAGCCACCTTCACTCCCTGCACGTGCAATACAGTATTTAATTTGAATGGATTATATGGCGCTGATGCATGAGCTCGGGCGATTAAGATTTCATATCAGTAACGCGAGAACCCCTTGAGCCAGCATGTCACATAACACACAACAGTGGTGGGCCGATATGGATACCGAGTATCTGAGCTATCAGAAAAGTACTGAACACTCGAGTAGTTATGACAAAAGTTTCCATAATATGGTAGGAGTCTGCACAAAACATACTTATTCTTATTTCTGTGTTTTAGATTTGAATGATGTCCACACTATTCTCAACCTGGCAAAGTTCGCTTGCAGGACCTCCTATCAGATTCATATGCTACGTGTTCTTACACACCGGTTGTTTCTACCACAGCGGAATATAGAAAACAGAAGAACATAAATTTCGCTCGACAGCCGGGCCATGTGGCTTTCAAAATAAAATCAATCTCTCTCTCTCTCTCTCTCTCTCTCTCTCTCTCTCTCTCTCTCTCACACACACACACACACACACACACACACACACACACACACACACAAAGATTTTCCGTTTTTTTATTAGATGAGAGATGGTAATTATATGTATGTCCTTGACCCACTTCCGCTAAGGCGGTGACCAATGACGACAATTAAGTACAATGTCAGTGTCTCCTTAGGCTTTCCTGGTTGTAAGCTGGACCGCCCCAGAAAACTGATTTCTTTTATTAGACCGAGGTCAAAATACAGGCACTGATGAAAGCGAAATAGAATATTACTTGCAAATATATCGGTATTTATATCGATACCTGGATCTAGTTTATCGCCCATCAAAACTACACAACGATATTATGCCTTAACACACCCCTTGTTAACACGGCTCCCCAGTGGCAGGGCCACGTGCTACATTCACACGCATTCACACATTTGTGTACGTGAGCTACAACAACAGTTGCCGCTCTGCATTGTCGACGCGGATTTGCCCTCGCCAGACTGCACCATGCAGACAGGATGGTGTTAGGATGTAAAACCTTCGCATTAGCAAGTATAGCATGATTCAAATGGCACGGTGTTAACATTCGCCGTGGCAATGGGTCATTATCAGCATATTCATAAGCCTCCGTCCGCTTCATCCCTCACACTATTCTTCACCAATAACCCCATATTACGTGTCTGCCAAGTGCCAGTCTCAATATCCTACTTAATCCTCATGTTATCCTGCAAAATAAATCTTCCCGGAAGAGACAAAAAACCGATCTATTCGTACACATGCAGAAACATAAACCCTGAAACAATCTATCAGATTAGTTGAGGCGACTAGAAAGCCAATCACGCACTAATTCTGCTGGTTATATGAGATTCTCGCTGCACGTGAATGTTTTATTCCTACGCGAATGCGCTGCAACACAAAGACATATAAACGGACGCCCTTTAAGTTCCTCAAATGGACAGAAGCAGTTATTTGTTTCACAGACTAAAAGTCCACATAATTTTTTGCATCAATTTAAGCCGCATATTATTATATTTGTTTCCTTTTTGCCTCACAGTTTCTGAGAAAACACGGTAGGAATGTCCGGATTTGCACCCTCCTCTAGCTGCCACTACTCGTGCTGCGTGCCATCAAAAAACAAGACAGACTAGCGGACGACTGGTCCAGAAAGTTTCCGCATGCGTCCGCAAGAATCGTCTTCTAATTTTACTCGCTTTATGACGTCACGTAGCGTTTGTAATGGCGGTATACAGTTGATGAAAATCCCCATCTTTCAGCGTTGCTTTCTCACAAATGGTAAGGCGGAAAGAAAAATGCGTGCAGTTTTTAAGTTTTTTAAAATATTAATATGGATTTTTCAGGCTGTGAAGCAAATATTTACACATGTCCCTTTAAATATCCCACGAATGAATTATATTGTTATAGATAAAGGTTGTCAAATTGTTAGAGAGGGGTTGGCTGGACCAAAGGGTTGGGCCATGACAGATGACAATAAACGAGACATTATTTGGTACAGGAGTAGCCGTGGAATCCCTTTCTTTTATCGAATGACCTTTCTTAGCGAACCCATACCGGAAGTAATAGCTGTATGAGTAACCTATTCTTGATTTAGTTACAAAAAGTGGAATATCCAGTTGACTTAACTTAAATATTAAAAATTAACACGTAATGAGTAAGGGGAGAACTAAGGACGGACAAATACTTTCATTCTCAGTTAAGAGAATATTTTAATCTTACCACCTCTGCCGATGTCCCGAAAGAGGGAATATGAACAACAACCGGGAAAGTTTATGGATGCGATTTTGCCGAGCGGATAATTATATGTCGCCATTGGAATGAAGAGAGGTTCGTTACACAATAAATCAAAGGAAATATCGGTCAGCAGAAATGTTTTAGTAAAAAATTTTTAAAAATGTGTTCTTCGCTGGTTTACGCGATATTCTACTTTTAAATAATATTCAAGGGCTTTCTTTAAAATCATGGCGTTGCAAGACTACATGATAACAAGAAGACAACATGTTGTGGGGTATCGGCAAGGCGTACTTCGAGGTGCAGAAAACGAAAAGTTTGTCCATTTAAGGTGTTCCCCTGAGTAAATCCGTTATTGCGTGGTGAATATTATCTCAAAAGGATGAGTGTCCGCATCCTGTCCAGGCTTTCCGATGGTCACAGTGTAAGCAGTTAGGAAGTGTGTCAGTGTCAAAGTCCAACACTACGCTGTAGAAAGTATTGAAACTTTAAACTGCTGTGAAGTTAGCGTCCCTGCGGTGTAGTGGTAGCAAGCTCAGACTTGCAAGCCGAGAGACTCTGAGTTCGATCCCCGGTAGGGTTAGGATATTTCCGAGTGTTGACTACATTTCGACCGCTTTTCTCAATACTGATTTTACACTATATTTTGGTAAAATCCCTAGTGACATACCTTCCAGATGATATCAGTTCGAGCTCACATTCCTCCCCCTTTATGAGATGAATACTAGATAAGAACAGTTAATGCCTCAACACCTAGTATCTACAGATTCAAATATCACGAAGCAGCCACCCTGCCCGATGGAAATAAAACAATTCAAAATTCGATCAGATGATACGACATGATATGTTGCAGAAAAATGGTCCTGGAAATGAAAATTAAAAACGCCAGAGGTTATGGTGCCCGTCGCGTGACAAGAACTAAAAAGCATGCAATTGGTGGCACCGGGGCACATTAAAAAAAAAAAAAGTAGGGTTTAAACCTCCGTGATAGATTGTTGTATCTTTGACAACCATCAGATAACCCTCGCCCGTGAGCAATAAACAGGCTGCGTGAGCTTGTGCCTAAAGATTACATGGGTCAATGAGAAATATGTCTCACGAGTCGTTCGCGAGGGAAAGATGTGCCGCAGATTACCTCCCGCATCGGAAAGACACGAATCCACCCGGATCCGACACAGCACGGCACGGCACGACAGCCAACTCATGACTTATGAAAAAATCTATCCGTATCAAGATGGCGTCGTGTTGTGGCGTGTCGTGTCGTGTTGTGTCGTGTCGTGTTCCGATTTCGAGCCTTGCTAGTAGCAAGTTTCTCCTTGAGTATTTTGATAGTGTTTAAAAGATACTCTCTTGTCTGCGACCTAGCAGGAGTTCAAGAGTCAAGACGTCCCCGATTAAGCCATAACTGCGCTGAAAGGAGATGTCAAAACCTGATACAAATCGTATAGTACAGTGTGGGTTCAGCCGGTGAACCATCTCAGACCTTGATCAGAGATGCTTCCCTCCTTGAAAACAATCGGTTTTCTCTAGCGGATGCTGATGTCAGTATATGTACTCAACCCGTGAGAATTCGTCACAACAAATTAGCATCAGCAGGCGCCGTGTTAGGATCAAACGTTACACATGTCCTGTAACCGATCGCCAAGCTTCCCCCTCGCTCTCTGCGGGACACCCTGCGTTCCGTAACAGCCCAGTTCTTATGAGGCGTGCTGGAACACTCCACCCCGAACTCTTCCGCACCGGATGACACCTCAGCCCCTCGCAAGCGTGAACGATCTACCAATTTGTAAACCCGTCATGCACATTAGCTTTTCTGCTTACTTAACTTCGCGGAAGAGATTTTTAACGATGGGAAAACCAGGCGCTGAGCGTTTTCGAAGATGGCTCGCGAACAGGACTGCGTTCGATATCTGGTTTCAGCGCGAAACGTACCACTCTGTAACGACGCGTAACGCACCTTTGTGTTTACTAAACATTTAAATTCCCATTGACACCACCAAAAGCCGTGCGTACCCAATTTCTACGGAATGCATGCGTAAAAGTATCAAACATCGCGGCCTTGCTGGACGGAGGGTGTATGTTTGGAAGGGCTGCCACCGACGGAGGGCCATACATCAAGATGTGCTTGGCGACTGAATGCGTTCAGCATGCGCATCATCAACAGCAGGGATTAGTGAGTACACTTTTTTCAAACCAAATCGCGATAAACGCCACTCTGGGCATGTCGCCCTGCAACAGGACTAAGTCTTTTCTGTCTTGTGCCGAAATGAGCTCCCTGATGGCTCAATTCGAATGGAGAGACCACATACGTCCAAGCGTTGGCTGGACCAAAGGGCTGGGCCATGAGACGTACATGTACGGCATACATATCGAAAGGTCAAAAGGTCGCTGCCAGTGGCGTAGCAATGGATTATCAGGAGGCGAGTGAGTGGACACGAGAGGGAAACGGAGTAGTTGTTGACGTAGATGTTAAGTCCAAGAGCTGTTTGGACCAGAGGATTGGGACCTTCATGTTCATCATACATATCGAAGGGATCAAAACGCCATGTGTGGATGACAGTGAGTTCTCATTCTGCCAGTGGCGTAGCAATGGAGTACCAGGAGGCGGGTAGGAGGACACGGTAGGAGAGCACAGTTGTTGCTGATGGGAGAGGCTTTCGTACAGTGCTGTTACACAGGGGGGAAACTACTCAAATGAATAAAATAACAATCATTTGAGTATCGAGGCTTAGCGAGGTGGAGGTGGAGGTGGAGGTGGAGGGTGAGGGGGGGGACAAAACTCTCCGCTGTCTCACTCTTGCGTGTAAAGTTGAGAACCCTCGATACAAAAATAAACACCAAAACAACACACAGTGTATACAAAACTCATGTGTACTAATGTATTGTTGTCGTAGTCTTGTCAGCATCCGGGATCACAAGTTAGTGAGTACAGGCAAACAGCGATCAGACTTTTTACACTGAGACAGAGCGTGTGGGTTTATATAGACAACAGGTGGGATAATATGACTCTCTATATTGTCACGGGCTATGGTTTGGTTAATGGTTGTTGTAATGAATATTATAACAGGATGTCAACATGATCTGAAGAGGTCAATCTCACCACCGTCAGTTTTCGCGAGATCCTCTGTGGGAAAGCTGTGAAGCTGTCGATCTGCTCATGTGTGCAATTATGAATCTATAGTTATTTACAAGGGTCGTGCACAGATATATGAACGAGATGATCGCTCCATCAGCGAGAAAGCAGATAATTATAATAAATGGATATATGTGCAATAGGCGCCATGATCAGTCTATGAGCGAGAGGACAGATCAGATAGTCAGATAGAACAGATGCAATGCGCATCTGCTGAGGTAGGCATTCACAGTGGGTGAAGCGCACATGTGTTGCTCTTTCCACACTATTTCCTCTAATAAGCAAGGCCTTTGAGAGGTGCTATTGAGAGTGAGAGGAGAGGTGCTATTGAAAGGAGAGGTGCTATTGAGAGAAGAGGTGCTGTGTTATGAGCACCAACAACTCGGGCTCTGGGCTCGATAGGCTTGTAATTAATAACTGTCACACACGCCGTGGTGAAAAGGTTAATCAGACAAGTGTGTTCGGACCCTTTAATATTAGATCTATGTCAATTTATTCCTGAAACTGAAAACAAAGAGCTTGCGCTGGGCGCTCGCCGGTCACGATCCGCGAAACAGCCTCCAGTCGAGTTCCCCCCGCCCCCCGTGCCCGGCGGGACTATTTTTGACACCCAACCCGCATGTTTCACCATTGTCAATAAAGGGTGTCGCGTTATCATGGCTGTATCTCTATAGGTAATGCCAGCTTCGACACACTGCAGCTGCGTGGGGTCGTACTATTCACAGGAGCAGAGTTATTGACTCGCTTTGCTGCGCAAAAGGCCATGAAAGTTTGCAACGTTGTTCCTGATTATGGCGCTCCATGATCAGCATCTCATCAACACTCTGACAGTTTCAATGCGCGGCCATCGGTAAAGGATGGTTGTAAAGTAAGCAGTATGGTGCGTCACTGGCAATAACAATTACCATACTCGCTGGAATAAGGTACAAAGAAACAAAGGTATGGACAAAAATAATGAACCACCATAAAATAAGGAATAATGAAGTCCCCCCTCCCCAAAAAAAAAAAGTAATGAAACACCATGAAAAAAGGTATAATGTAACACAATGGATAAAGAAACTAAAATATAATAGCCCTGTACAGTGCACAAGAGATACAACACACTGCATGGACAAAAAGTGCATAGCTGATTTCAACAAGAGATAAATATATGAGAGATCGGGTGCCTGAAGAGTTATACACCCTATAATGCTCACCGGAAATTAGATACACGCAAATGAAAACAAACTATTCTAGCTTGTCCATGCTGTGAATCTCTACAGGGGACAGATTTACCCGCCCCTTTGTACAAGTCAGAGACATGCAATTGAGTGACCAATTTTGAAAGACGAAAGAGTTACCCATCCCTGCATACTCACCGGAAATTTACAGATACTCAAGAGAAATAAACTCCAAAATTGTCGATCTGCTCGGACAATATAGGGGAAAAAAAATTACCCCCCCCCCCCCCCNCCCCCCCCCCCCCGCACTCACTGGAAGTTACAGACATGTAAGGAAATTAAACATTTTAAAAGGCAGCTCTTCGATGCACTCGCGTTTTACTACACACTGTAGTATGTGACATTTTGAATGAATGAATGAATGAATGAATGAATGAATGAATGAATGAATGAATGAATGAATAGCTTCTATTAGGTACTAGGCCAATCAAATATAGTACATACTGTATTTCAAACATGCATAACATGTACTCTATCGCAGTTCGCACCTAAATTTTACTCGTTCAACCACATCATCTTCCTTACAGAATCGTTCCATTAACAAAGCAGTGACATTCATACATACATTATGAACGGCATTATCTAAAACGTGTTGATCGGGTAAAAACCACACCTCCGAGGTAGGTGACATGAATGTACCTCAGCACAAGGCGAACTATTCCAAGACATTCTTGGTGTTGTGCAAGGTAAATAAATATAATGCGTTTCATATTTTTTCCTTCAAAAGATAATTTTTAAAAAGTTATTATTTACAGGCAATACTTCGTGCCTTGACCGTCAAGCTACAATTGTCGCGCAGTAAATTCTGCGCAGAAAGTGTCGCTTACTTTTGTGACGGGCGACATTTAACGCTACAGCTCAGTTCAACATGGACGATCGGAGAGTCAGGGTGGCTTTGGTCATGGTGATGCGCTGGTGTGTCGCGGCGTACCAGAATGTGGACGACACACATCTGCTACGCCAGGACTGAAACTACTGCCTGTCGCTCGTGTGACCGCACCCATTTGCCACAGTGTATCTCCAGACTGCGCAGTAATTCCTGCTGCGTTCTTTACATCTCGTCTGTCAAGGGCTTTCGGCGTTATATAATTTTCTTTTGTTCGATGGAGAGAAGGTAACACGCCATGCTAGTTAACAAAGAGGGCCAATGTCAGAAATGTAATCCTTCTCTTTTTTTTTTTTCAACAATATATCGAGGAAATTAATATACCTGTATGCCCCCTGTACTTTATTGAATTTTAACTGAAAACGTACCGTTTTACCAGTGAAAACGCGGCAACAACGGGCAAGCCCCGCAAAGATCTACAGGGTACAGTATGGAAATTTGCACTTCAAACAGCCAGAAAAGCTGCGCGCACTATGAACGTAGCGATCGAGTTATCGATGTTATGCATGAGCCAAGAAACTGTATCCGGATACTCGAGATGCCAGTCGGTATCGTCCTAATTGATAAAGAATGCGGTATTCTATTTAAAATAGGAAAAAAAACGAAAAAAAAAACAGACTTAATTACAAGCTTTCTATCTATGTACGTGTAAAGATCTAATTTCTCAGTATAATGTGTTATGTCTATCCATTTTTCAGGTCGTACAGGAACTCATATACACTGTCAAAATGACGGACTCAAAATGCAGAACAATGTGTTCCATGCTCTGCATTTGGCGCAGGCAGGCAGGCAGGCAGGCAGGCAGGCAGGCAGGCAGGCAGGCAGGCAAGCACACATAACGGAAAGCGGGCAAGCTGAGACAGACAGACAGACAGACAGACAGACAGACAGACTAACAGACAAGAAGGCAGTCAGGCAGGCAGGCATATACAGACAGGCAATCAAGCAGGCTGACGAACAGACAGACAGACAGACAGACAGACAGACAGAGAGACAGACAAACAGACAGACAAAGTAGGCTGACAGACAGACAGACAGACAGACAGACAGATAGACAGACAGACAGACAGACAGACAGACAGACAAAGTAGGCTGATGGACAGACAAACAGACAGACAGACACGGCATGAACATCCACGACCTTAAATCAAACGCTTACATGACTTTGTACAAAGCGACAAAGAGAGACTGAACGAGAAAGACAGAAAAAGAGAAAAGAAAAAAAAATAACAAAGATACTAGTGTTGAGTTTCAGCGCTATGCCAAATGAAGTCGTCTATTCGGTGGGTGATATCAACAGATGAGGATGATAATAAAACAGCACACGTAACATTAGCTTTCTTCAAATGTCGTTCTCATATCGTTTACCGTCTGGGCCAGGGGGGCTTCGACTTATCGGTCATCAGTCATGGAGCGGCTGATCACAAAACTTCGTCTCCCAGATCAATAATATTCTACCATGGAGCCACTTCAGGGAAAGCTTCACTGGGGTATGATAATGGGAATGAGGTTTGTAAGTCTGATATCCAGGCCAATGCCCAAGAACGCGACTTCACGTAATTGTAACCGCGGCAGGCCAGATCACTCAAGAATATTATCAACTCTCTGAGGAGCACACAGTGCCGTTGCCTTTTTAGGGCCCTGAACACAAGCAGTCTGGCAATACCTTTCACTGTCTAAAGGCAGGTATCCATGTTTCAGACAGGTGGATTAAGGAAACTAAATAAAATGTTTTTGCAAGGCACCTACAAAACGACCGTGGTAGGGAATCGAACCCACGACTTTCATATTTTGAATCAAATACCGTGACCATTCGGTCACGCTATTCACAGTAACTTCTCAAACAGCGCAAAAGAAAGGTTCGCAAGGAATTTCTTTGATTAGCAAATTGTGCAATATTGACAGTGAGTTTTTCACCAAAGTCGTAAGATCGCCCTTTTTGTATATATATAATGTGTCGGTCGATATCATTTGCGAACGAAAACAAACCTACCCATATCATGCTACATGTGTGTCAAGAAAAATACTGGTCTCATATCGACCAAGGGTCGATGTTACTATAATCTCAACAGAGCACTTCTATCGTGTTATTATAGAAAGACCCATATGCACTTGCCTGTATCTGTTTATTTGCATACGACTTTCTGTGATAATCTGAGGATATTTCGGTGAGGAGCCAGGCTGCGACCACTGAATAAAAACTCTACAGAAGCACTTATCCCTAAAAGGGACGTCGCTAACAGAGTTCTTCTCAGTCTCCACGTGAATCACATTATTTTGCCTCAGCGTTTTTATGGCAGCCGTGCTGATTGAGTGCTAGTTGCTACCTGCAGATCGCTGTGTTTTGAGAGTGTAAGTCTCATACCGTTGACAGCGTTTCGAGGACATTAATTGGGAAATGGCTATCAATGTTTTTTGTAGATAATATATTATTTCGTGGGTGTGACTGGAAAGGGGGAATCTTGCAATATCTTCGACTTGCCCCACCTCTAGTGTACTGGAAACAGCCAGCACATGGTGTGAATGGGCCGACAAAGAGCTGACAATGGTTAACTGCAACACCGCGACACAAAGTCAAAACACTGCGTGAAATCGTCACTCCATCTAGATCTATCTAGCCTTTGTCACCTCACGCAATTGCCAATAATGAGAGAGAGAGTGTGTGACACACACAGCGACCAGAGACCCCGAGATCAGAGAGGGAGGCAGTAGCGATAACCATCGCCACACTGGCGATTGTTTTCACTCGTTGTCTTTCATCGCGTGCCAAATTTCATGCCTGCGTTCCCGTCACCTTCCAGCTTTTTGTCTCTTTAGCGTGCACCGATACCGGCTGATGAGTGCTGGCACATGTTGACTGTATACAGAACCCCGTTCTCACGATATGTTTATGATCCGGGTGTCTGAAGTCGCCGGGGTGGAACAAAATCATATACGGTGGCGGCTTCTTCTGTTGTTTAGGCGTATTTAAACTGATCGCATCTCATTTTCCTGCATCAAGGGCGTCCCTCGTAAGGAATCATTAACCCTAAGCTTTGCTCATCTTCCCGTAGCAAAGCCGTAACAGTCAGGCTAATAAAGATCCTGCGAAAAACGATTAGGAGAGGGTGGCGTTGCCAAGCCTGCATCAGAGATCGCAGTAAGCCTGCAATTTATTAAGTTCTTTGGTACCTGACGAAACACGTGTATAACAGAGCCACCCTCGTGGGTGGCAGTCTCTTGAGAATAGAAAAATAAATGAAAATCACACGTTGATTTCGTTAGAGGGTTGTAAAAAAGATGCATACAGTAGAATTCATTTGCCACGGTGCGCTGCTGTTTCGGGATCCCGATTTTCGTTAGAAGGAAAAGGCAGTCAGTAAAAGTCAATAGTGATAATACAAAGATAATCAACGTCATCTGCTTTAAATAGTTTAAAGAGACACTTTTGTCACGGGAAAATATTCAGAGTCAGGACGCTGTCGTCGTAACCGAGTTTGTTTTTACTGACATTTTACAAGCGGACTTTCAAAATGACAAGTTTTCAGGTCATCAGAAGCAATCTATTTCGATTTCAGCGTTCGCTAGAGACGGTCTCGTTTGCTTCCGCCAGAAACAGTTTACGGCGTCCAGTGCCACTGATGATCTTGACATTTGCCCAGCGACATCCCCCATTCAGCTTGCCTTGGATGATATAACAGTAATACTAATAGAGTATCCAGCCGCTTGGCACAGCGTCCTGTGGCCGTATGTTTTAATGCTTAAGTAGGTTAACGCAATGCGGTAACCACGGGAAACTCCTAAACCATTAGCAATGTTCACTGTAGTTTATTTAGTACTTTTAATTAACGTATGGATTATGCATACGGCCACTGGTTGCTGTGGCAAGCGGCTAGATACTCTTTTAGTACTCTGTTACTGTTACTGTTATATCTTGCAAGACAAGCTGAATGGGGGAGGTCGCTAGTATAGTTGTCATAGCGCTTGGGGTCAACGGTCTCACGGGTTGAGAACCGCTGGTTTAGAGCAGCAAACATTGTAATATCGACTATGCGCTGAGTGTTGATTTACTGGGGTATTTAACACCGTGGGACGACAGTTGATGAAACGGTGAATTTGGGAGCGGGGTGTGCAAAATAATTACTCCTGCTACAGTATTCTGCGCGCTGGACAGAAAGAACACCCTGGGTGTGAACACGATCGTCATTAATACATTGTGACTTGTTTTCATTTGTTTGCCCTCTCTTGTTGCGGTGGGTAACATCAGGAGAGATGGCAAAGTGAGCAAGAGATGGTGTTAAAAAGAGAAGAGAAAAGGTGAAGAGAAGAGAAGAGAAGAGAAGAGAAGAGAAGAGAAGAGAAGAGAAGAGAAGAGAAGAGAAGAGAAAAAGAGAAGAGAAGAGAGAGAATTAATACACGAACATGCAGTTTGAAATATGAAACCCTTTCAGTTCAGCAGAAACATTGATTGGAGATATCTGAATGCGGGAAAAATTGGAAAGAAAGGAGGAAAAGAAGCAAAATAGAAAAAACAGGACAGAGTAATGACAGGAAGGGCGACTGTTACAAGGATGATAACAAAGACGATGACGACGATGATGATGATGATAATGATGATGATGATGACGATGATGATTATGATGATGATAATATAATAATAGTCGGAAAATCACATCTTATACAAAATAATTTGACTCGGCACTCACCAGAAACTTGTGTATTGTAGACCTGTGGCAAGACGGCTAGAGGTACAGATGTATTGGCCCCAGGCTGGCTGTAGGCAGAGGGGTTTCCTCCATAGGAAATGGGCGGGGCTGTGAAAGACAAAAGAAAAAAAAAACAAACTGTAAACAAGTAAACTTCCAAAATGACTAGTCCCCGTTACTACTTTTTTTTTGTTTGTCTACAGCCCTCAGTTACAATACAGTTTTTCTTTGATAATTTCCATTTTCTTTTATTTTTAGGGTTCGCCTACATAGCCATTAAACATGAGTCTAAGTACTCATTTTATGTGGATAATATTAAAAATGTTATCGTCTATACGACATATTCTTTACATCTCGCGTCAGAAACGAAAGTCTGTCACCACTGGCCAGCAACATCGAGAAAAGGTAAACCAAGCTAGCAACAAGGAAAAAAAACAACAACACCTGTATATGTTGTAGTACTTGGCTATGACAATAAATTTCAACTTCAGAGCTTAAAAAAAACCCCAACAACTGAAACAGTGCTGCAGGTTCATGTATAATTCATAATGTATGGAGCGTACTTCAGACTTACATACTATAGAGTTTTAAATTAAACAAGGCCAGGTACAGAATCCATCATTGTACGTAACAAGCAATTGATGTGGATCCTTAACCAAAGCGCGAATACTGGAAGCCACTAAAAGCACTGGAATTGTAAAGATGATACTTAAAATTACATATTGTCAGTCAGTGTTAGCAGCAAGCATGTTACAAGAGATGGTGTTAAATGAATGAATGAATGAATGAATGAATGAATGAGAATGAATGAATGAATGAATGAATGAATGAATGAATGAATGAATGAATGAATGAACATCAAAAGTGTTAAAAGCACGTACAATGCCCAGCCAAGTAGAAAAAAACAAAAGCTCAGAAATAAAATATTAGCAGTAAAGAAGCAAAGACAACCCTCACCACTGACGTTTGCAGGGAGATAACCTCTTAAAGGCGAAATAGGTAAACTGTCCGTCGTTAATCTTTGCAGAGGCTAGCAGTGAAGGAAACTTGCACTTCTAATTCACAGCACACTGGTTTAACATCTCACTGGTCAGTGAGCAACTATCCTTAAATACCCTCCTCCCCTCCTTCCCACACCCCTGTTTGTTTTTTTTTTCCTCTCGTCAGTTGAGTCAGATCTGGCATGCACGTATTCATAATTAAACCTAGAAACACGAGACCCGTGTCAGCCAATGAAAACCAACTGATTCAAATCCAGCATCCAATCAGGTTCTCGGTAAGTTCTGATTCCACTCTATAAATTCTGGAAAAAAAACAACCTCCATACTGACCATATGTACAAAAGATTCAGCATGATCTGTTCTTATATTTCAAGTATCGCTTGATACGAACTTTCCATCACACAGTCCTTATTAACCAGCCGACTATTCGACCAAAGCGAATGTTTCAAATCGCAGGAATCAATCAAGACCCCACGGTTGCTTTGACTGTGGTTGCCTCGCAGAAGTTTCGGAAGAGACATGTCAGCCAATCAAATTTAACGTTTCAAGATGGCATCAGCCAATCACATTTCTCGATATTTTTTCATTATGAGATTCACTGCGTATCTGAAGCTGTGTTCTTAATTATTATTCGTTTTTTATCTCTTGTATGCATGAGGAGAAATGTATGTATCATACTACTTAGGTTCTTCTTTTCGCAATCATCAACCTACTATTATTAAAACTAAATATATTTCTGTCCAATGACACAATACTTTTTAATAAATGTATAATGAATGTACTAAAAATAGTCGACGTTTTGTATTAAACACTTTTTCAACCTACTATTATGTAAGAGCATAGGCGAGAGGGGAAAAAGCCGTTGTTAGTGAATACTGACCTAAATCTGTATTGAAAACTATAGACCCAGAACAGAGAGAGGAGGCGCCAGCATACACACAGTATTTATTATGCTATTAGCCATTTGTTGGTGGAGAAATTTGATGTTAGTAGATAGGATTATCAGCACTATAATGCTTGGATTGGTTAGTAAGTGCATGCCTAATTATAATGAAAAATCTGATGGATCCACCTTCAGGCTTACTTGAAAACTGACCAATAGAGGGCAAGGGGGCGTAACCCTGACCACCACTGTGGGCGGAGACAGCTGGGACAGGTGTCAACTCAGTGAACACGGTGCCATGGCCCCCTTCCTTCGCGGAGGAGGGGGAGGGGCTATTGGTGCTGCTGCCGTTGTTGCTGCTGTTGGTAGGGGTGGTTGGGGCAACGTTGTCGCTTCCGCCCCCACCACTTCCGGCATGGGGGGAGGCGGTAGGGGTAGGGGTTCCGCTTCCGTGATGGCGCTGGGCGCTGTTCTTCATAATAGCTGGGCAGTGCAAATCGGAGGAGAGAAGAAAAATGAAACCAAAAACTGCATGCTTTGGACAACGGAGGGTGCAGGGTACAAACTATCAAAACAATAACTGCATACACATAAACAAAAAAAAATGTATTTGTACATAAGTAACGAAGCAAATATGAAATAGGAAAAGACATGCTGGGGGTTGGAAGATGTAAACATTTCTGTGTGAGTGCGAAGCCACATTCTCAAGAAGAATATTATATAGCTATGTCACAGTGAAAATTAATTAATAATAGAGCTTAAATACACTCCATTCCACTTAAAGGCAACTACACCATAATATCAACGGGGGTTTTTTTTTTAACATAACGGAATAATGCATGGTTGTCAAAAAAGAAAACAAAATACTTAATAATCTCAATGCTTTTTAATCGCAACTCCTGTTATTAAGCGAAGTCGATTACACAATGGTATGATATGAACAGTCGAGTACAACTCATTTCCAGCGTAATAAGATTATCCTGCTAGCAGAGAGCTTTCATTTCAAGTTCAGATCTCTGATCTACCGCTAAGGCAGATGTAGGCTGACGCATAGCCTACAGCATTTCTTGGTATTACTATCATCATGTTCGTTATGAACTAGAAGTGAAATTCACATCTGATACCATTCGTAGCAGGCAATATAACACGAGGAAAAAGCCGCGGGCGCATGCCAACTTCTGTCATAATGATCCATAAGAGATTAGAGCTTAAGAAACAAAAGCCCTCTATTGTGCAGGACTCAGCTCAGATCTCGCAATTCCGTACAATATTTAGAATAGAAATTAGAAATCCGCTACAGTTCTCTTAATTAGGTCATTGACGCGTATTCACTTCGAACAGAAGAGAATCGCGCTCACTATGAAAATGCTTTATAAGAATCTAGTCCTCTTCTGAGACATTTTGTACATCTCAGAGTGGTGGTTATTGACACAACGAATATGGTAAAATTTATTTAATACAAACCAGTTTCACGAGTCCCATGTATTTCGTAATAAGCGTGTTCGTGTAATACTTCTTTTGGGAATGTGGTATCGCACTGAACCAGCAAAGACTAAGACTTCTTACAAAAAAAAAAAAAAATGCACGAACCACAATGCCTTGCAAAATGACCAGAAGAAATGCATGCATACCACGAGAAGGTAATATCAATAATAATAAAAACAGAAGAAAACACCACAAATAGTA
>JAWQUT010000292.1:641335-653812 GCA_033807755.1 Ellobium chinense | reverse complement strand
CCACAAATTTAATACCGGTATGTTAGGAGCCAGCCCATTTCTGTTTGCGCCGTCAAAAATCACTCCAGTCCTCACGAACAGCGGCCGATCCTTTGATGGCGGCTTGTGTTGAGCACTACATGACACCAATACATGCACGCCGCACGCGAATGTCTCATGAGTTTTTGCCACGTCGTGAACCACTCCGTAGCTTTATGCCATGCGCCTGCTCTAACAACAAAGGGACGAAAGGGTCACCCGACCACACTCCTCCCCGCGCATAATTCTCAGATTTGGAACTTCCTGGCTAACTTCCGGTTTAAGATGGCTTCTGGGTGTAGCTAAGCTGTGGTGAAAGAATATGTCGGCGATAAACCACCGCGCTCCCGAGCGGCATTTCATTAACTTCGCTTCCTTTTTATCCGGCATGTGAAATTATTTTGTCTGTATCAATTTCTGTTGGTCTGTAGCGACATTGTTGGCGCTGTTTCCAGCGAAATCATACATTGTAGAGAGCAAATTCAATGCAAAGGCCATTCCATCCATCCATCCATCCATCCATCCATCCATCCATCCATCCATCCATCCATTCTTCCAGGACGTACTATGACCATAATGTGTATTATTATTGTGTTTACATATACCATCAGTAAGATCTCACATTCATCCGTAAACGTTTAAAATAATGAAATAAACGTAAACGCCAATTTGTATTAATATTATAAAGTAGATCCAGCAAAATATGAAACCAAGTTATTTAATAAATAAACAAACTCAAGGGAAGTGAAAATGAAATAACTTGGGAAACTGAAATGCCAATTTATCAAACTATGATCAAACTGACTGCCCACGCAAATATGAGTAAATAAATTATAAATTATCAAACATTTATCTAGATCTAGTCTAGTCTAGATCTAGAACTGCACCCCCTCACAATGCCCACCGAAATCGACAATAGCACACCAGTGTGTGCACGAAAAGTTTGCGGTTCTGGCAGAGACACTCAACGACATGGCTGCCGTGAGTTTGTGTTCACTACAGTGCAAGGTGACGCAACTAATCGGGAGTTTCCCAGTGGATTAAAAAGTGATACACACTTGCAATATTTTTGCCCCTAAATTTACCTCACTAGTTCGAAAAAATCTCCCCTGAAATTCCCCTGAAAATGCGAGTTTGTGAGATTGTACTGAGTGGTTTTATTTTTCAAAATGCAACTTCAAAAGAACAACAAAGTATAAGAAGAGTATCAGTAATTTTTGGTCGGTACTTCATGACAAAAGAATGGACCATACTATTAATATTATCACATCCTCAGTGAGTAGTTAATGCACTTTCACACTAGCATGCTAATGTAGGAGGTTCTCATAACCGCGTTTTCTCCGTCAAGTGCTAATCCCTCCACCCTAATCCACCCGAGGTGGGCATCCATCTTTCTCCTGTAAGGTTACACCGCAAGGCCGGAAGCGGAACCCGGCATTGGCTCCGCGGTGATAGAACCGAGGCGTTAATCCCCTCAATATTGATACTGACAATGAGACGCATGCTAAGAAGAAATAAGGCATAGACACAAAAAGGCATGGGAGTGGTGAAAAATAGAAGTGGCCGACTATGCCTTTGTCTTGTTTTTCATCTTCGATTCTCCTTAACAATGCACTACGATATACGGTAGGACCTCACGATCTCGAACCTCAAAAATTCGATATCACCCACATACGCGCTGCACTGTTCTGGTCTTGTCTTCCTCATTTTGTATATCAGATTTTACTCATGAGCTCGAAAGCCTCAGAAACTCGAAATTTTGTATTGGTTACCGGGGATATGAGTTGATGAGATATAGTATTTTTATAGTTTTGGAACAGGATAGGAGTAGTACATGTATGCAGCTGGACTAGAAAAACAAATCTCTCACATTATCTATTGTCTTCGCCCGTCCCTCACCGTTTCTATCGCTCTCTCGCTGTTGCCCTCTGTCATTCATAGACTTGCACGCTCTGCCCGTGTCATTTATTATCTTGCGTAACTTTCAAAAACGGAAAACAGAATACCACGTGATTTCTATTTCAAAATTAGATTCTACACTCGTCGTCGGAGATTCTTTTTAATAATACAACATCCGGAAGAATATAGGTAGCTCATGACTTATCCATAGCTATGAGGACCATGAATTATAGATCAAAACAAGCAGATGGCTGACTTCACCGTTCCATCCATTGCCACATTGTGGCCGTTCAGATCGAAAAGAGAATGCCATATGCGCGAGAAAACACTTCTAGACTCTTAGAAAAAGTCCCACGATCAGGACACCGAGTCAGAACGAACGCATGTACAGCATAGCTGCAAATCACATGGTCAACGGAAGAGCAGGCATGGAAACTCTTCGATGCTTCTTTGGTTAGGAGGCTGAGCGCCTATGGGTTTGTCCCGACTGCAAGGGAGCCAGTTCGCTACCCAAGTAAACCAAGTATCCGCAGTGCTAATGTGATTTCAGATATCCTCCACTGCAAAGGCAATGTGACTTCAAATTTCTTCTTAATCCTCTCATAGAAGATAAATGTCAGAATAAAATACTAAACTAGCATCAAACGTGCCGAACCGCAGCTTAAATTGATGATGTCTGCCAGCTCTGCCTGGTGTAAAAAAAAAAAATGACTGATTTGACAAGTTAAAAAAGGATGACACGAAACAACAGCAAATCAAGATACCTTTATCAAACACACTCACGCACACAAGCACACACAACATTAAGACAGACACAATAGCGCGAAAGTCCATCCTTCCCTCTTACACACACACAATGCAGAAACAATGTTGTTGCCAACATCTCTTCTTAGCCAAGGAACAACACTTTAAAAGAGGACTAAAAAAGAAACAAGATAAAACCAGAACTCTGCTGTGCTACACCCCCACAAGCACCTCACACAGATCATGGGAATGGAGTTTGTCTAAGATAGCACAAAAAGCAAGCAAGAACAACAATAACAAAAAAAAACAAAAAACCCTCGCTAACAAACTCTGTCCTTCAGAAATTCATGCGCTCCAATGACCACGTCATTACCGAGATGGATCGCCAATTCCGAAGGTGTATTGAAACTTCACAGCTGATTAGACAACCAAAATAGTGCTACCAATTAAATCTCCTAGCCCAAGTGCTTTGTGAAAATAACGTTCTCAAAATATTGTATGACGTCCCTACGCGACGGGAAAACAAGAAAAGCGTGACATGTGGTAAAACAATACATAAAATGGTTGACAACAAAGGCGACATGCAGACTCCGAGACCCGGCAGAGATCTGGAAGAGGAAGATTAAATATTGCAAAATAATAAATGAAAAGAAAAACGAAGCTGAATATGAATCGATGGGGGAGAATCCTAAGTGTGAACATGTTTTTATTTTCATCCCCGGCTGGCCAGTCTGGTGCTTCAGTCATGTCAGTGTGGTGTGGTATCAGATTTTGTTCCCTCCTGATTTCTGTTCTCCCCGGACAAAATCTCCCAGTGAGATCCTGGGGAAGTTATCCGAGGAGCTGAGTGGATCAATACCATCCAAGTTCCTCTTGATGTAAGAAGTTTAATGGTGCCCTATTCTAGAAAAGGTGTGCAGGGTGTTTTGTGCGATGAAAACACTGCAATCGACAATTATCACTTCGGTGATATCAGCCGACATAATAATAATAATAATAATGCGGTTTTACATGTTTTGTATCCAGGCTAATGTCTACGCATGCAACTTCACATTACAATTAGCCCGGCAGGCTCAATGACCCTGGGGTACAGTGCCTCTGTCATATACAGCCACTAATCACTGTCATTACGACAATATCATCCACGACTACTATAGCCCAGTACTCATTTCAAAGAGGGGCGGACTGAGGAAACTGTGAATAAAATGCTTTCCAAGGCAAGTACAATTCAACTATGGTCGGGAATCGAACCCACAGCCTTTAGATTTGGAGTCCAACGCCGCATTCATTCGGCCACGTTGGTTCACATGACGGGGGGATACGTATTGCTCCTGCTGGAGTTGTCCAGCTGTCCGAGGATCTGAGTTGATTAAAAGCATTTCTTCATATACAATCCTTTTTTTTTCTTTTTGCTCTTGGTGAGGAAATTTAAATGACAAACGTTAGTGACAGACATATAGGCAAACAGTCAATTTCTCCACTTGATCACAAGTGTTCAGGTACGTGGAAAGAACTGTGACTGAAAGAATTTGCGATTGTCCAGTGTCTTTTGTATGAAAATAGCAGCATTTTGTCATGTGGAAGATATTGCGATTAAACGAAAGCTGTGATTATCTGAATTGCGATTTCCACAGGGTGCGGCACGTCCCACCACGTCACTTCACGTCAAGTCGTGAGTTTGAAGACATCCTTCGAAGGATAACGACGTGTCGTGCTGTGACGGACTTGGTGGATTAAGCTTCGTCCGATTAACAACTAAGAAGAACGGACCTAATATAACAGCAAAATAGCCCCGGCCAAGTGACGTAAGGTAGCAGATGCGGACAGAATGTGCCCGTAAGGATTATCGGCTGTTTTGTCTCCGTACAGAGAATGTGTAGCGACATAGAGCAGGTCAAAATCATAGTTGTTCTGGACTGGCTCAGCTACCTTGGCCTGTGACACCGGGCGTTCCATTATAGCAGAGTTCTCCCTGCCTGTAGAACAGCAGCCCATGAGAAGAAGGCGTGAATGAATCGACTTAGGAGGAAACAGAATGTGTGGCAAAATCGGGAAAGTTTACAGCATGTATCGATCAGGTCGGTGTTGATTACGAGCGATGGCGACATGGCAATGAAATCCGACGCCACTGGAAGCACTCGGGATAATTCATTCCAGCGCCGGTTTATCCGCTCGCAAGCCTCATCGACGTGCCAGCGCCACTGCAATCTCCGCCACTTCCTCGCGAGAGCACAGAATCGTCGCGACCCATAATGCACGGGACCGACTTCCGGTTCAAATTAATATCCGCTGTTGTGGGCATGCGCGGCGGGGAGCCATCTTCTCCTGAAAGGACGCCATGGGTCAATGCCCAAGTGCCACTATGATTTCTGGAGCCGGTCCCACTGGCTTAGGCGATCTCCGTGATAGAGCAATACTAGAAAGGTCACGAATCGCTGCCAGGAACGAGGTTGGCGCCAGGCGAAACAAAGCTATCATATTAAAAAGTTGATAAGAATCGCAGACTATATTTTTGACTTTGTTTTGTTTTGTTTTTTGTTTTTCGTATTACAAAACAAATCACTTCATTTTCACTCTGATTCGTAGCTCAACACGGTCCCACCAAGACCTGTCTTCGACGACCACCTTCCCATAACAACCGATCCATGTGTGATCCACGAGGAAAACCATTTCAGCAGAACTTCAGAAATTCGAAATTCAACAGACTAGTCCGTAATTTCCGGTTTTTGAGGTATCAAAATTAATGAATGCACTCTGACATGGATGGGAAGAAAAGGGAAGTAAGACCTTTTCATTTCGACGACTTCTGGGTTTGTTACCAGTTCACGAGGTTCGGGGACAGGGAATCTTAAAGACTACTTGCTGCAATGTCTATGACAGGCCAAGGTCTTGTTCACTTATTCACTTGTTGCTGAAAACATCATCACTGCATTCCTGACATGTCCATAACTCCTGTTCCCATCCTCGCGCCAAAGACCGCTCAAAGAAAACAAGCTAACTTTGCCGATTGACATCTGGTTGAGGATAGTTCTGTTCCAGTCCCTTGAGGATATCTGTCTCATCCTGCTTGGCCGGTTCTAATAATCTGTGCCTCCGAATGTCTGTGTCGGAGAAATACATTTTAAAAAAATCTTGCTATGTCAAGCTTTGAAGTTTAAAAACAAAGAATAATAAGACAGAAACCATATATATCAGCGTGATCTAGATTAAAAGAAGGACAGCTAAATAGCTGAACTTATTGCATTCAAAGTTTCACAGGGATAAGAGGCATCTGTCTTGGTAGTAAGGCCAACAAGACTTTTCGATGAATCCTCTTTGGCCTGTTCCCTAGCTTGCCTTGGCCGCCCGCCTCACGCAGAATTGTTGTCAGTGTTGTGTTGCTTCGTATCTGAGCTGTTTTCTCGTCAAAGATGATTTGTCTGAGGCATCGGTGCCAGCCCCGTCCTGCCACCACAGTCTGCGCTAAAGTGCATCGGACCCGCATAATATAGCCATGACTAGCACACGGCCATATCCATCTGGCCGGGATCATTTTGTCGTTGACAAAAACAGAACCACACTGGTGACAATTCTATTCTCCCCCTCAGCCCTCCCCCCCACCAAATTTATAAAAATAAAAATTAGAAATTTCAAACAAATAATGAAAGCAGCATGTGTTGAAACATCGAAACGGACAAACTATTATCTAACCAAAGCAAGCCGTCCACACAATATTACTATGGTGCTTATCAATGAGTGGTTATTCCAAAGAGAAAAAAAAATGAACGATTTATGAAAACCAGTGAAATCGAAAAGCGCCAACGTTTCACTGCCATTGTGTGCATTATGTGCAGTATGGATCTCGTCTTGAGCTGATGTAACTGTCTTTGTTCCACACTATCAAACTGTATTCATCAGGATCTCCGATCAGATCAGATTATTTATGCGGTGATAAGAATCACATTAGGCAAAAATTATTATCCATTAAGGAAAGCGGCCATATGAAATGATAAATTGATTCTCCCGGCGTGGCCAAGGCTCTGAAAGCGTGCCCTACATCACAACCATCAAATTTACACTAAGGTCAATGAAAGAGATAAACCAGTCACTATCACTAACGACAATATGAGAAATAATTAGAAGTAAAATGATTGTTTTTGTAAGGACAGCAACACAGAGAGTTCTGACACTTACATTTATCGCAACCCTTGGTGGTGGTTTCGGGCCTCATTTTAACATTCTGAGGTAGCATACGCGACTCTCCCTGGAGCTGTTTGCAAGATACGCCACCGCCAATATCTTTTCTGAACGACTACTTCAAGATGTCTGGACCCTGGAATTACACCTGTTACGTTATATCCCGATTCTGATAACTTCCTTGCGCTTTTCTTTAACCAAGGGTCAACAAAATTCATGCTTCAATCATGTCCCGCCTGTGTAGTGAAAAGGTCAAAATCACTCTCTTATTTCCCAGCGATGTTCTTGATACAGAAACAACGAAATATCTCTTCCGAAAATATTTGCGGATGAGCCACCTTGCAGTAATTAGGAACATTTGTAGTGTAACTCCTGATTAATAAGTTCAGAATTAATTGTTAGCACCAAGGAGTGGATTCTAATGAATGAACACTCCTCTTCCGGAGTATCTCGAAAGCTCATCCTGTGTTTACGAAAGAATATAATATCAGGCATACATTAGGGACAATTCAATCGTATTCTTTCCCTTTCATCGAACCGGTGCTTTACATTCATGCATACAAATTGTGCGCCCACATGTTCAACAATTGAAAGTTAATGAACAGACAAGCGGCAGCCTCAAACTGCGATGCTTTCTAACGATCTAAAAGCGCGCCATCGATCACGAACAATCCTATGAAATTTGGAGAATTGCACCAGCATATCGAACTCCGTGCATGTGCTGTGTGTATACACTCGCCACGTGCGCTCAGCTTGGAAACTTAACAGAACTTCAGAATCAAAAAGTACGCCATTTTTGTCTACAAGAACAGCTTGTTCACGGAACAAAAAAATACGGGGAAAAAAAGTTTTGCGGCTGGTTCTAAATAAATCATTACTCACCCCCATCAGTTATTCAAACCTACAACAGGAAGTGCCAGATTGGCCAAACAAAATCTAAAGGTAAATTTAAAAACTCGGAGCTAACAAATAAAACAAGGAATACAAAAAAAGAAATGGTTCTCTCACAGTCTCTCGACACTCTTCCCCCTCGTTTGCGAGATGGAAAATAATTAAAACGATGATGCTAACGAAGAAAGAGAAAATAAAAATGGATATGGCGGCTTCTGAGGAAGTCCTTGGGGTTTCTTACAGAACCAGCCGAGCGAAGCAGGATGGGAGGCACTCTGGCCATTGACGAGAATTCTTAATGGCCACTTGAGCAATGCGACCATCGTGCTCATTCTTAGCTGGCCCTAAAGCAGCTCGGCAAATTTTTTTTTCCTTTTAATAAACTAGTAATAATGCATCCCCCATGAGTAAAAAGGTAGTGGTTTTTTTTTTGTTTCTCACGTGTTCGAGAGAACAGAATGCAGTATGAGTTTTATGATGGCAGAGGACAATGTTGACGTGAAGGCTACCACCGCTGTCATCCACGTGCTTTGTACGACGTCCACGCACATCTTCCTGTTGTCGTTCCTGCTGTCGTTGTTGATGTTGTTGTTTCTGCAAGGCTGCTTTCCTGTTTTATTTTCGCAAAGCGTATAGGAGTAAATTATAAAGCATAAGGTATGCGGGTGACTGTGTAGGTCTTTGTCATGAGGTCAGGAAAAATGAAAACCTGGACATATCCGTTTGAATGTAATCAAAAGCAGATGCTTGACGCAAACAAGCGTCCACGAGTGACACAATGAGAATTGGCTATAGGAATAGCCTAGTGTGCCAACAAAGCTATTCCACCTTTTTTTTGTTTTGTTTCTTCTGTTCAATTCAAAGGTCACTTCATTATCTAAACGTAGCCAACGCAGCATGTAGAAAAGAAATCTACCACTTGAATGCTTCGCGAAGCGTAGCTGACGAACACAAATACCCTTCAAGGAATGAAACTGCCGGCAGCCTCGCGGAGACAAAAGCCGGTGAAATTCTGGGATCATGAATTCCATGGCAAACGGTATTTACTTATTACTAGTTCATCGTTCATTCTTTTCAGTTCTTCTCCCTCATTCCATCCAATCTTTGTGGGTGTAATGTGTTGCGCCACAGGAGGTTTTCTCCACTTTTTCACCACTTTCTCGGGTGTATAATCTCACAAAGTCCGTTCCCTTTTTCTCACCTTTTATACGGACAAAAGGGTTCAATTTACTCAGTCTGCCATTTACGAAGTCATAAATGGTAATAATAGTAATAATAAAATTAAAAGCTCCTCCAAAACATTATAAAGAAGGCCAAAAATATAGTCCACGCGCAATAATAAGCAAGCACGTGGTGCAATGACTTAAAATGGCCGTCGGACGTCGTGTCATACACGTGTCGTTTTTATTTAACAGCAGCATTAACATGAGGAGAGAACAGAGAGCCTGTACTATACACAACGCTTGCTCGTCTTAAGCGTCCCAACATCCCTCTGACAATACAAGGCGGATGTGCCGCGCTGAAAAAAATGAAGAAAGATTTTAATCTGGTTCCGGCCGAATGGAGATCAATCCGCGGTGACAGTTAACGTCTTTCTCTGAGAGCCTCTGAGCGCCATTGTTCCCGTCTAGGCTCAAGTAGTTCGAACGCTGAGCGGCGGCTTTCGTGGCACAGGCCGGCTAAATTCTACAGAAATGGCCGGTGAAAGCGCAATTAAATATACTAGAAATGCCGAGAGTTGGGCATTGTAATGCACCGCGTTCTGCGATTTTTAATAGAGTAATCCAACTAAATGCTCACTGTTTGCTTTAAAGGTCCATTTGATACAAAGTTGCAGCCAGCCGAAAGCCTGGGATAAAGGTGATGTAAAGAGCGACGCCAGCAAAATGCCAATGTGCCGTGAAGGCCGGAGTAACATCAAAGTTAGGCCTTAAGATTTTAATGAAGTGCTTTGATAGAGGTTTAAAAGTTTTAAGCAAGCACAGTCATGATTTCATTGTTTCTTCTCAGTTTACTCTCTCCTTCTTTTTCTCTTTTCTCATCTTTCTTCCAGTCGCTGATAATGTAAGCATTTCAAGTAATGTCACTGACTTTATCTTGGTGAAATGTAAACAATGATACGATCAAATAAATGCTTAAAAAAGAAACCTCATTAGACTGGCACTTTTTCATAGCAGCATTGTTGACATTCTGAGCCCATGCATTAAATGACAATAATTTTGAAGCTACTACCCTGAAAGGACTTCTAAAAAAAAAAAAATCTCTGCCTCTAAAGCACACCTATACAAGATACCACTCCAAATTTCAGAAACATTTTCAAGGGACTTTCTCACGTAATTCTTGGTTTAGAGTTAGGATCAGGGTTACAGGGTTAGGAAAAAGAAAGCTAGAAAGCATGCATGAGAAAGTTCCTAGATCACGATGATACTTCTTAGCGTGCCAAACTAGACTTCTAACCCTGCTTCTAACACTTAACCAAGCATTACACTGGAGAGTCTTTATTGTGGATAATGCATTTATAGGGACAAGAGTTGTTATTTGCTTCATGGTCTAATAAGTCCATATTAGTTTACAATAAACATTAAACCGCCAAGTTGGGACATTAGCACAGTAGGTCAATTTCCAGGCCGTGTCAAGCTCTGAGCATTTAAAATTTTCTCTTAACAAAAGCCAATGATGTCTCGCAGGTACATCTTTACTTCAGCTAGGCCCCCAAAATGATATCCACACCCGGGTACCATAAGGTGCGGACACTTTGCACCAGCTCGGCCAGCTGTAATAGCTTGAGTTACGGGAAAGACTGTTGTCACCTGGGTGCAATCGACACCCCGATGAACGAGATGATGGCTTTATCCGCTGGTCATAACTGCTGGACAACGGCGTGCCCCCGCGGAGGGAACCCGGGGCCCCCAGAAAGCTCCCCTCTTGCAAACGCACCGGGGGCGCCCCAGGACGTCTTTTAGGCAGGTAATTGAGCGCGGGGAATGTTTTTCAACAGCGACGGTAGCAGTGGGTCCAGATAAGGTGTCAACTAGTTGAGTAGTCCGTGCGTTCTCGGGGTTAATGTTCCTGCCGGCCATTGTTACAGGGCGTCAGAAGGCAGGATAAGACTTAAAATACGGCCTGCCAGGACAATGCTGGTGAGGGTATCAGATCTCACAACCAATCTGGGGGCCTTTCCAACTTCCTAAGCACCCCCCTTTGGTCCTCTTTTCACTACCGCTCGAGAGTCTTTTGCATGCCCTCTCCTGCCTTTTGTCGTAAGTGATCAGGACGGTAATCGCGAGGATAGGAGGCTTTTGAAAACGCTAAGGTTGTAATTTATGACAACTACGACATGCACAAAAAGTGTTAGGGGTGTTTGAACATTATGCGTAAGAAGAATACAGGCTGGCTTTCAAAGGCAGTGAGCGATGAGTGAATGAATGTCTGCTTCAGCCTGGGTACTCCAACTGAAGAGGGTACTTCTCATCAGAATAGCGCCTTTCTCATTTTCAAAGTTCTGAGGAGAACTAAGACCCGGAACTCAGCTTACTTAACAATGATACAAATTGGGCTACCGGCACAGCAAATGCCTTCTGTTGTCTTTGTTTCCTTTCTCATGGTTCTAAGATATGAGTCATGGCTTAATTAGGTGTAATGGTATCATCATCAAAATTAACGAAATTGAAAACAATAGAAGGTAATGTTTTTGCACACGGCACCGCATTGACCTCTTGATGAACCCGGAAACTCCTGACAAATTTTGGAGGCAATACTGAAAGACACTCTCGCCTATGGCTTGAGTTAGGGTTCAGGCAGGGATTAAGGGTAACGTTAGTGAAGAGCAAACAAACTTGGGACAAGCCTTAGACATTATCATTGTCTAGGAACTCCCTCATATGTGCTTTCTCTATACTCATTTTCGATCTTACTGATGAACTCAAAACACCTCACAAATTCGAAGGTATGAAATCAATGCCCTAGAATCTGAGATCGTGATCTTTACTGTATTGCTGATCCAAGGGATACCAGTACCACTCATCCACAAGAATGCAACGCAGTTAATCCCTTCACTGCCAGGAATTACATATCAAATTTTCAGATCAAAGTATTCAAACCAAAAGAATCCCAAATCTTAGATTAGATTAATTTATTTTGGGATGAAGGTACGGTATTGTGTCAATAAACGAGGAAAATGTAGTAACATTGCATTCGCTGGTTCGAGAATCTCTCACAGACATAAGGCAGTAAACTGGTTAATGTCAAGAAAGAAGAGGGCGAAAAAGGAAGTTTAAAATAGTCCGGGTGTTGGCAGGTTTCCTATGTCCATCCGAGGTTAAGAAAGACACCCAATATTTTATGATTCCATATACAAAAAGACTTCACAGAAGCCATGAAATCACAATTTTGCCGGCTTGAAATATCAAGAATGTATAAAGCCATATGCTATTAACGCAACATAATAGAAAGATTGTAGAGCTACATGGATAGAAAACTGAACATGGAGCGGAAAGCATATTAGCGCATTAATATTGATAATTTTGCACGCAAAAAATATGTCATAAAGTTAGGTTCATTTTGAAACAAGCGTCACATAATGTAATCAAGTAGCGCGTGTGATTTTGACTACATCTGTTGTGACTCCGATCTAATCGGCCGAGGCTTTGACTGTAAGCTTGTCGTGACCCGAAACATACACGGCTTAGTGTGAAGTACATTAATGCTAATCATTTAAGAGAATGCATGAAACGTGTCCTTATTAAGCAG
>JAWQUT010000292.1:632522-641315 GCA_033807755.1 Ellobium chinense | reverse complement strand
GGAACGGAGGGAAAGGAGGACGAGGAGGAGATTGCTATAAGGCATCGCTGTTTGTTTTCAGTCTCAATGTAGAAGACTGCTTAATCGCAAAATGTTTCACACTCTGTACATGAAAACAGAATGAATGAATGGGGACTTGTGCAAGTCAATGTTCTGCATAGACTGTACTGCGTAAAATGTAATATGTCCTACAGTTTAGTTTATTATCTGTTGATGTCCCGTCTATGTATCGTCCGGCTCTGTATCAACGTTGTGGACTGGGTTCATGTGAAATAAGTTGTTAAACCTGTTGAAACTGTGGCTGTTTTCTAACTGGATAATCGCAGCTGTTTTCATGCTCCCAAGAGATTGCAAGCAAGCAGAATCAACTTTATCATTTTTGCCGAAGAACGTTTGCGAGAGTGCGAAAAAACGCACTGCCACTAGGCGGAATCGACGGCACGGTGTTGCGATGCATATTATCTGAGACGTTAAACAGGCTGGAAGGAGCTTTGCTGATTAACCGTATTGAGAGTTCAGCGGATTTATGTCATACAGATGAAATTTTAATTTTCAAAATCCGATTCGGCAAAAGTTATGAACTGTGATTAGTGATTTCATTTCTTTTGAACATGCTGCTGTTTCCTCCATGAAATCAATTAAGCCTCTTGGTTTCAACATGGCGAAGATTTTATCACCGATTTCTAAATTGGCAGGGTTACAAAGCTATCCCAACAGTTGTTACTCTAAAGTCTATGCTATCAGCTTAAGTAATCTCAAACATTATTCACGTTAATATGACTTTATAGTGTGTGTATGTGTGTATGTGTGTATGTGTGTATGTGTCGGGGAGGTGGGGAGGATTACACCAAATTTATTATTTTATTTCAAAGACCAGTTATGATATTGAAATAATATACGGGGTAGGCCTATAAGTAGTTATGATGTGGATAACTGATCCGTGAATTCATTAAAATGAGCATGGCCTTTTTGAACCAAAACCAAAACCTTTCATGCGTTACTCTTACCAACGGAAACTTGTTCACGTTGTTAATTGCCCTCCATTCCTACCCCATACCGCCTAAATTTGGCATTCAGTGCTAATACAGCATCAAAAATCTGTAGCCCTTGGCTATCTTTGTTCATATCCCCACCCCTTCGCTTCCTGGAGAACTAAACAACAACAAAAAATACAGTTATACCAATAACAACTAACTGTCCTTCTCCTGTTGCGGTAGAACTGGATTTCGCCGTATGTACATGAGTGAGTGTTTGTCAGTATTTTAGCAAAGAAATGGGGCTGGGGAAGGGACTAAGTTACGGCGAAATTGAGCTCTGTGCCTGTAACCATATCACAAGTCTCCCTGCCGGTTTCCATACATTACTGACACCAAAATAACAAACAACCGGCTATTTCCTCTTTACTCCTTTCATTCATGCTCGGAAGAGCTTAAGCCACCTGTTCTCTCTCTCTCTCTCTCTCTCTCTCTCTCTCTCTCTCTCTTTCCCTCCGCCCTCCCCCACTCTTTTTCTAAATTTCCAAAGGAAAAAATACCCTCATAACCATTAACTGAAGTCCGTGTAGTATGATGTACTGTAGCAGTCATTATTCTCTCGGTGCAACCCCATTTCGCCGTAAGTGAGTGGGTGTTTGTCATTATTTTAGAAAAAAACAAAAAACAGGAGGTAAGGAAGACAATGAGTATGATCCTCCTCACTACCTTTTCCTCCTCACTATATGATCCTCCTCACTACCTTTACATTAAAACCCGGAAAAAACGACACAACAAACTTCTTTCGCTTCCATATTCATCCATCACATACACAATATATACATTAAAATTTGTATAATTTCCTCCGCTACCCCTCACTTAGGCTAAAAGATTCTAAACTATTTTGCCTGTGTGCCCACTCTTCATCACCTTCTTCTTCCATACCCAAACAAAAAAAAAAATCAAAAATGAAAACAACAACAACAACAACAACAACAACAACAAAACATCGTTCTAACAAGGCGCAAGGTACAGTGTGTTAACTATCACCTTCACTCCCGCTCTCCACTCCACGTCGTTATATCCGCATCCCACCCCATTATGCCTTTAACTCATGTAGGTACATCTAACACTGGGGGACTGGTGGTTCTTGTACGTACGCGATTAAACGCGGGCCCCGTTCAAAGAGATACCCATCTTTACAGTGCAAGAAATTGTGGTCAAACACAAAGTGCTGTACCGAAATCGTCGATATCAAAGAGAGTCCTCGCGATCGCCACTTAAGATTCTTACCTCCTGAGTCACTACATGAAAGATGTTGGTGGTGGAGGGAAAAAAATGCATAAAAGAATCTTTAGGCTGCCAAACAACATAATGATGAAAGTCCTGAGTCTTTTAATTAAGATGTTAAAACGGTACATGATGATTATCGTAGGGAAAGTTATTTTTCTCTTGGCCCTTTCATGTTGAAAGGCGACAGAAATCATCCGGATAATAAAAACTTGAAATAGTGGAATGGGCTTTGGGATTACAAAAAAAAAAAAAGCCATCCTAAAGCTTTGACTTTGAATCGCTTTCAGAAAGTAACCACAAGAGTAAAAACAAATCTCATTCCTTTGTCTACCAGAGCCCAGACTAATCCCTAACCTTTTACTTTGAACGTTCCTTGAAAAAGCAATGGAAAAGACACAGCGAGTACACAATGTAAAGATATGAAAATAACTGAACAGCTGTTAGGGGAACATTTAATTTTATGAAGAGTTATCCTTTGAAAGCTATTAACTTCCTTGCTGGTGGTTTTGCAGATGTGAGTAACTCTGCTCAAGTCTGCTCTATAGACTGTCCGTGCTGACTACATATTATTGTGTAGACTACTTGGATGAGTCACAATTTGAATAGTGACTGAAAAATTTAGATTCAACGCATGGTGCCTCGAAGGTTTTTCGCCTTACCATGTAAAATTTGGCAACCCACATCTCAATCAATCAATCAATCAATCAATCAATCAATCAATCAATCAATCAATCAATGTGGACTCTAAACCTGAAGTTTGGCCAGGACAATGCCCAAGAAATCTTGCCATATCGCAGATCAAATCTGGCCCTATCAGGCACTCCTGGCAATTCAAGATGCCATCACTCTGGCGGCTCTCTTTCACCCCAGTATTTACTAGTGATATCGATTCCGATCAAATTCCCTGAGAGAACAGGTATTGTGCTCAATCTACCATTAAAGACGGTCATTTTTCCGGGACAAAATGGCGGCAGTACCGCAGTCTCAGGCGCATCGTAATGTAGAGCGGCGCGACAAAACAGTGCGGTCCCCTACCGCACGGTGCGCTATCAGCGTGCGTAAATTATTGAGTGACCAGCATTTTTGCCGCGGTGCGAGTCAATTTACGTGATTAAATCGTAGTTAAACTGGCATGACACGCGGGTACCAGCCGAGTCCTCGGGGACAGATTGAGATCTTCTTCAGGGCCGAAGATCTTCGCTCATCTTTTATTTACGCGTACTGGAGTGGGAGGGGTGGGGGAATGGTGGGGGGTCTCTAAATGAGGATACTGGTCTCTGTGGTGTTTTAGATTGTCTGTCTAGTCTTGTCTTGGGTTCGTTTTGGCCATAACCATGTTCGATTCCTGTAACGGTAATGTGACACGGAACGTTTAAGTCACTGCCGATGTAAAAAGGATGATAAAACATACAGACCACGGGCGAACGCACTCACGTATTGTCACTGTACAGACTATTAAATTCACACCTGCACAGACTAATTAGATGACTTAGACTTGATTTTTTTGTACACAACTACTATGTCAGTTGAACGGTAGCATGTATACTTCTTATTAATTTGCCCAGCTGTATATTGGGGTTGTCGGGACCTCGTGTTCGATTCCTGCTATGGTATCATGACTTGGCTTGTTTAAGTTCTGGTCCATAGTGTGTAAAACGGATGATAATGCGTGGACTACAAACAAACGCACTCATGTACACTCACTCTCACACACTATTAAATTAACACCTCTATCAATGACTGGCTAATCACACGTGTGTGCAACTGTATTCAGACATGTAAACTTTTCATTAATTTGCCTACTTGTTTCTTAAGGTTGTTAGGGCTCTACGTGACATGGAATGTTTAAACCTCTATCCGTCGTACTGTAAAAGTAAACACAAAATACACATACTATAAACGGCCACATTCATAATACACTCGAAATCACACACTATCAAATTTACACCAGTGTCAGTGACAGTCTAATCAGATGTGATTTTTCAACGCAACTGCATCAATGAACCTTAGCGTGTTTATTTCTTGTTAATTTGCCCTATTGTAAATCTGTACCGGGTTTCTCCGGGACCCATGTTAGATCTCTGCAATGGTAACGTGACATGGACTGTTCAATCTAGAGTTCATCGTGTGTAAAAAAAACAAAACAAAAGCAGTACAGACTACATGTGAGTATACTCTCACTACCACACATTATTAAATTCACACCAGTAAAGACTATTTAGACAAATCGAACTTGATTCTTGCAAGCAATCGTACCCACAGATGAACGTTAGCGTATCTAGATCTACTTCTCATTAATTTGCCCACATATATGTTGGGTTTGTCAGGGCCCATGCTCCATTCCTGCACCGATAACGTGACATGGCTTGTTCAAGCTACTGTTCTTCGTGTGTAAAAAGGATGATAATGCATAAACTACAGACAAAGGCATCATAATGTACACTATCAAAATTCACCTCAGTATCAACAACTGTCTATAATTAGACATAGCAGCAATGATAGAAGCTTTGACTTTTTAGAGCGGTGTCAGAATAGTATGAAGCACAATCAGCATCATTTAATCAGAACTGTCGCGATTAAAAGGAGTTGCGATTATCCAGTGACCTGTATACAGAAATATGTTATTTTATCTGGCGGAAGTTGTTGAGATTAAGCGGAAGTTGCGATAATCAGGACTGCCATTAAGAAGTGTGTGCTTTAGCTCATCGCTATCTTCGATTCCAATCATTCATACACAACAATAATATGAAAGCGAACCTCTGTTTCACGGGAGTCTGAGACGGTAGCCCACGGCTATTACCCAGACTGCTTCATTAATTATTCCCATCATTATCCACAATAATGTCCTTTGTTAACGTGAAGCCGCTTTGTTCTTGATGTTGTTCTTTTGTTTTGGATGCAACGCGTGACACTGTTTTAAACGTGTTCAAGGACAGACGTACGTATAGAAACATCAATCACATCTTATATTCACTGTATCCTAAGTTACTCCAAAACCTACGGTAGAACAATGACACTGTTTTAAACGTGTTCAAGGACAGACGTATGTATAGAAACGTCCATCACATCTTTTATTCACTGCATCCTAAGTTACTCCAAATCATATGGCAGAATAATGATACTGTTTTAAACGTGTTCAAGGACAGACATACGTATAGAAACATCCATCACATCTTATATTCACTGTATCCTAAGTTACTCCAAAACCTACGGTAGAACAATAAAGTAAAAGAACAAACCCAAGCTGAGTATCAAGCTATACGTATGTATATCCACCCGATCTGTTTATTCCAGAAACGAAGTGGAGGCAAACAAAAATACTCTATGTTCTATTTCCATCACTTTTTTTGTGTGTGTTTTTTTTTTCTCTTGTCTGTGTTGCTGCAGTTATGTCAAATGTATCGTGACACCTACGCACAAACGTCTAATGAGATAAAAACTGATGAACGGTCCATCCAAATCACTGTTAAAGTTGTGGCTTTTCTTTCCATGGTAACGAACTGGATATTTCCGTGAAATGACATAACAAGAGAAAACAGAAAAAAAAACTCCAAAGGAGGGGACATAGACGTTGGCCTCTTGAGTGTGAAGGTTAAAAAACATACCCTGATCGTTAAGAGGAGTGATATGTGTCCACGTAATGCCTATAAGTCGGTGTCGTACAGTAGACAACAAGTGAAATCCGCTGAACCAAAGATATAATCTTATGTTCGGTTTAAAGAGAGTTTCGGTTTAGATACACAAGTCTAGAGAGAGGATACTAAACAGGGCTTCGTGCTTCTTTTCGTGTTAGAGATACTTTCGGGTTAACCGTTTTTATTTCAACCTTTGTCTGCGGAATAATAACAAAATTACAGTAAATTAGCAGCCCGATAATCTTTCTTACGGGTATAGCATACTTTGCCTATTCCCCCAATACAGTCTACTCTGCTTAATCGCAACCTCTCAGGAGCGCACAGAGGGTTGAGGTTAAAAGAATTGCGATTATCCGGGGACTTTTACATATCAAATAAAGCATTGTGTCAAATGAACAGAAGGCTGCGATTAAGACAAAGTTGCCATTGTCCGGACTGCGGTTATGGGGAGTAGACTGCATTAAGAAGACTGTGTAGACAAAGCGTAGAGGCATTTTCTCTTCCCCGACATTAGGAACAAGGACCATTTTCAGGAGGACAGAAAACAATATGTTTGGGTAATTAAATTATAATGAACACCAGTCACATTTCGCTTTAAGAGGAGGATTTTTAATGAAGTTTGGAGTGAATACATAGGTTAGAAGAAAGTGGGAGTCGGGTGGTAGGGGTATATTCCCAGTGCAGCTTTTGTGCATGCTTGTCTTCAGAACACCATGAATGGTGACAATGTTTTTGTTGCGATCAATAGAAGTCTGAGCAGTTCACCAGCTCGCGCGAACAATGAATGAGAGGAAAGAATTGTTTGTCAACGATTAACATAAATAGTTAACCATTACGACACTGGGCGGTGGGAGAAAGATACCACTAGAGCTGAAGTGAGCTAAGTGCATTGCGCGATCTAAGGACACTTCAGGACGCGACATAGCAGATACCTTTGTGACACAAGGAAGCTAAAGTTCGCTGTCATGACATGGCAACGTTTTAGTCTCTAGAACACAAATGAGCACAATCATTTGCCAGGAGTTGGGAACATCCTACGTAAATCCGTGGTCTTTACAGCAAACACCGAAGTAATCGAAATTTGTTGTGTGATTAGCATTTTAACATCTCCATTACGGCTGCTGTTGTCTACTGCATAATACCTGAGGGTTCTCCCCCCCCCCCCCNCCCCCCCCAAACCAAAACTGAGGCTGTATAAAGTGAGAGGATTGTTATTTTAACATCCAAGATAACATAAATAATAAAATATTGGCCTACATACCTGCAGTCATGTTAAACGATGCCTACAGCAAATAAATGAATAGTAACACTTCTAACTTGAATGCATAAAATTGTCTCAGGTAGCGTGTAATCACAGCTTACCAAAAGACACGGGAAGGTGGGAGGGCGGCACTGAGTGAGAGAAGAGAAAATGTCATTTTTGTAACGGTTTAGGAGACGCATATCATGTCCTACTTGAGTGTGAATTATTGGTATCTCAAAAATATAGATTTATGAATAGAAGACTATTAATATGTGTTAGGCTACAGAATTATTTAACTGCAAAAGGAAAAATGCCTTAGTTAAATTAGCAAACTGTACTGGAATTATTTTACCAAAAAATTCAGTAGGCAGTAAAGTTACTATGAATGGAAAAGAATAACTGCTTGGAATGAATGGTAACCTGTGTAAGTGAATGTTTAGTGTAGACTGTACTGCCTAAAATGTAATCTGTCATAATGGTTTATAGTCTGTCCATGTCCCGTGGAATATTGTACACTGCAGTCTGCCTATGTACCATTGTTATGCTCTAGGTTTATGTCAAATAAACTTGTCAGAATTTTTCTTTTACCGATTTAGGTTTCAATGTCCCTATTCAGCACAAAGACGAGCCAAGAGACCACAACTCTACCTCCCGGCCACCGTACCGACGGCATCAACTAGAAGAAGACAAAACTGGTCATCATGTTAGTTATTACGTCATGACAAGACCTTACTATTCGTGATTCTGCAGTGTAGCACTGATATAACAAGAAGATCCGCACTTTGTTTGGAGAGTATACAGAGGGAGTCCCGTTATAGAAGACGGAGTAGAAAAATGGTTTCTATATGGCTGTTATGGCTGCAGATCAGGGTGATGGCTGGCGCCGTGGGCCAGTGCGGTGTAGGTCAGTAAAAGGCCGTAGCGCTGGTTGGAAAACAATGAAATATCAAGTCAGTAAGTGGCTGGTGGTCACGCACCACAGGCATGTGTGACCTTCGTAAACAAGTCTATTGTCTTTTCTGTGTTACAGCCGGATTCCTCTTGTAGCAATGGCCTTTATAAACGAGTTCCTCCTCCAGCGCTCTGTGATGGCCTTAAGTCATCTGTGCTAACTGAAGCATTAAAATGGCGGCAAAGTAATTTGTCAGCAGTGGGAAATAAAGTGATGGGCGTCTATCGTCAAAGTTACTGCAGCCTATGGGGCACTGCTTGCTGTGTGCACTTGGAATCCTTTGGTTAATACTAACACACTAAGGGGTGACATCAGATGTGGGCATCAAATATTTATAACAGATAAAACAGCGACAATGCACGGCTACTATCTCGGGGTTTTAGTGTCGGACTGAGTATGGAAGGGACAGTGGTGTGCAGAGGCAGGAAGGGTGTAAGGGAAGGTGATACAGTCGACTCTATGTAATAGCAACTCTAACGGAGCATGGGCAAAAAGTTGCAGTTAAGCGGGATTCGATGACGGGAGCCGTTTGTTTTTGATGTTTATATCAGGTCTTCCCCCTCACCTCACCCCCACAAAAAAAAAAAAAATTATTAACTTCAGTAATTCAAATCAGCTGATATTTGACAGATCGAAAGGAGAGAATTTAAAAAAAAGGAAAGAACAGAGAGACAACAAGGAAGCTGAGAGAGAAAGATA
>JAWQUT010000292.1:600472-618366 GCA_033807755.1 Ellobium chinense | reverse complement strand
ACCTTGACACTAGACAGTCTCACTAGCGGTACTGCCGCCGTAATTAAAAGAGAGGAAAAAAACCATCTGATCTCACCAAGGTCGGCCGCTACTAACTCGTAACTGCAACATTCTCGAATCATGAAGGACCGGAGCCGCGTGCGGTCCAGGGCCGTATAATAGAGGAGGGGGGGGCACTAGCCTAAACAAACAACAAGCATCACAAATGTTACACTGAAATTAACGCATGAAGGAACCGTTGAGAACTTAAAATGTCCAAAACCATGTCGGCGGAGTCCAAACTTGCGCATTTAAGAAACACAGCTCATTTTTTCAGTAAGTCTTTTCATAAAATCATTCCAAAAAGTCGTTTTGCCACGGCTGATGAAAGTTGACATTGGTTCCATGAAGTGGAAATAAAAAGAAAAAGCGTCTCCCCTATATAATATCTTCTCTCACACATTCATAATAGCACTGTTGCTAAAAAAAAAACTCCATCACATCTGTGTCACGACACAACATAAGTGTTTCTCTAGATGATTTGCATTGATCGTGACCGTCGTTAACAAATCTCTTATATTGATTTGCTACCTGCCTCTTTTCTGTAAAGTGTTGTCCTTTCAAATCTTCAGATCATGTCGTTCAGAGCGACCTACTGGCCTAATCTACTCTCACGTGTATTACAGAGAATGTATGCTCACAGCTCAACATAGTGGTCACTATTTGCATCACTGGGCTGAAATTTGTCATCATCAAACTTCATATTACAGCGTTTGCTGTGGCAAAGTTTGAAACATATCTATTGACTTCTGT
Organism: Ellobium chinense; assembly: GCA_033807755.1. Classification (NCBI taxonomy): domain Eukaryota; kingdom Metazoa; phylum Mollusca; class Gastropoda; order Ellobiida; family Ellobiidae; genus Ellobium; species Ellobium chinense. The sequence goes on along the minus strand of JAWQUT010000292.1, from coordinate 617,574 downwards.
CAAATTACTAAATAAATGGAGGTTTCACTTATTGTATGTCACTCTGCATGCGAGAACTCTGAATTAGATGACCCGCGGCATAATCCTTACGTTAGTTAACGCACTGCGGTAACCACGGGAAGCTCAAAACATTAGTAGTGTTCACTGTGATTAACGCAATACGTTAGCTAACTTATGGATTATACATACGGCCACTGCATCCGTAAACCAACATGGTTTTACAGCGTTTAAGATAATGAGGTAACGAAAATACAGAGTGACACTATTACATTCACACATATGACTCTACAGACATCACATCAGATGTTGTTTATCGTGAGAAATACAGACCAGACAGACACACACACAGGGAGAGACTGAGAGAGAGAGAACGAGAGAGACACACACACACACACAGAGAGAGAGAGAGAGAGAGAGAGAGAGAGAGAGAGAGAGAGGGAGAGAAATAATAATATGATTCTGATCAAAACGTATCTCAGAATGACATGGTCGAATGGTTCCGGCTCAAAAAGATAGCTGCGAGCGGGCGCATTAAAGATTGTATTGTTATTCTTACCAGCGTAAGAATAACAGTACTGCATCGGTGCTAAATGCAGCCAAAATAACGTTCAACATGCGTAAAACTGACGATGGTGAGAGATCTCATCGTTATTGAGCAAGTTCTCGTCCTTCTTAAGAACTGAATTTTCAGGGGAGCGGCTCAGAAATTTAAGTTCGTGATGGAAATTTGATATTAAAAATATTGCGCAAGGGACCGGACCTTTGTAACGTGCAAAGGAAAAATTTGAAGCTGTGAGATCTGAGATCGTGAGGGTTTGTTGGGTGAATTCGGTCTTCATCTCTGTGAATAGTTCTGTACCTTATGACTGTAGCGAAGTCAATCATATTCTCTTTATATGTTGATCTGTTTGGTATCGCTCTCTCTCTCTCTCTCTCTTTAACTCTCTCATTGTCTCATCCTATCTTATTCTCCCTTTGCCTCCTTTTCTCTTTCTCTCCTTTTATCTTTCTCTCTTCCTCTCTTTATCTTTCTCTTTCCTATCTCTTTCTCTCCTTTTCTTATTCTCTCTCTCTCCTTTTCTCTTTTTCTTTTCTTCTCTCTCCTTTTCTCCTTTCTTTCTCTTCCTCTCTCTTTCTCTCCTCTCCTTTTCTCTTTCTCTGCTCCTCTTTCGCTTTTTCTCTTTCCTTTCTCTCTTTCTCTCTCTCTCTCTTTCTCTTTCTCGCCTTCCTGCTCCATGGAATTCAATAATGAAAGGCTAATCAAAGACTAATTCCAACCGACTTAGCCTGGCATTAGACTAACGAACAAATCGCGTCCGATCACCCAATAAAATGGCGCACGGCGATAAAATGAGAGGCGATGTCGAGACAAAACTTCAAAAACTCGTTCACTGATCTAATGGAGAGAGAAAACGCGAACGGAAAAGCCACATCCATCTTGGAGAGGCGAGAAGGAAGAAAGAAGAATGAAGAGGAGAAAGGAAGAGAGGGGAAAATTTTATGGAGAACTTGTGAACCCCTCCCCTACTGCGTTAATTGGTGTCCACGTCCATTAAAAAGCTGAAGTGAGAATGCCATGGTTAAGAGCCTGTGATAAAGACAACGAAACAAAACAGAACACGAAAAAGAGTTGAGTTTTATAACCAGTGAGGTTTGATTTTTACAACCAGCGAGTTGTCAGACCACAGTCCGCTATTAGGCATTGTTTAGAGATTTGATTAGAGAAGAAAGCATTGGGACATTACACTGCAGTGGTCTTTTAACCACACCGTCCCTTCTCCCTCCCTGTCCCACCCATCCCCTCACACACAAAAAAAAATGCCACACATTCCTTTTTTTTTCATGTTTAAAATAAACTAAAACCTAATGACTTCTCGAATATAAAAGAATTGTGGACGGGCTTTTAATCTACCCGTTCTTTTTTTTTCTTTCTTTTTCTTTATTTTCCTTTCAAGTTTTCTTTTTGATGACGACTTGGGGTGAAAACACGAGCGCACATTAGGAGGCCCACTCCAAACACACGGGCCTCAACTTTATGTTCGACACCACCCAGATAACATCTTCCCATTAATGGACTTTTAACAATCGCTAGAGCTGCAAGAAAGAGCAATTTGATTTACAAGTTTTCTCCCGTTTTCAACCCTCCTCCCACCACTCGCCCCCGTCGTCCCTGCTCCAACAGACATAGCCATATCCCACCCCCCGCCCCCTCCCGATCCACCGCAGTGTTGTCGGCCAGTCATCATTTTCACAATGTTAAGAGCCCAACCCTGGCCAGATACTTGAAAGTGGCTCTGGTCGAAAACTCCCAATTCATCAAAAGAAACGCAGCTTCAAATTCCTATATTTAAGCGAATACTAATGAAGTGCCAAAATCCGTGAAAGGGAGATGGATTCAAATCTGTAACCTCATTTGCTAAAAATAAATGAAGTGGATTGCCCGCAGTGGTACCATAGCAACTGTATATCCAACAAACTTCATAACTTACAGACACTAAAGCCTATAAATAATCGTTCAAGATCGAATACTACAACACTTGTCCCAACCTGACAATACGTGGCAGGGACAATATTGGTATCGAATAATTTGTTTTCCCGATATCAATACCTCATCGTTAATGCCTCAACAATAATCATATCGACAAAAATACAAAAAGACGGCATTAAATCTTGAACTGGTGCGCACCACTGACTACTATCCGCATGCGGGCATTTAGTTGTACTGGCGAAGGAGATATTCCGAGGGAAATAAAAATAGTACGAGGATAAAAGATGGATAACACAAAAGGATGCATTGAAACCTGCCTGTTTGTAGGAGCAGATAGCCTCTTTATGCCTTCACTTCAACTGATCCCACTGCTTTCTTTTCACCCCCTCCCTCTTGAAAGAACTTGATCAAAGTTATCTTGATCCCCGAGATCTACTAATTCTGTCAATGCTTTTAATGTGACATTTAAATGCTAATCTACTTAAAGTTGCGCAATCCGATCGCTACCCTCAAAAGACATATCTCGTCTACAATAAGGTAGTGGACACTGTCTCGACTCACATGGATTTGCTTTCATATTTCAAATACTAGAAACAAAATAATATATATTTTATGTAGAAACAAGATAATATATTTCTATGTAGAAACAAGATGATATATTTCTATGTCGAAACAAGATAACATGTTTCTCTGTAGAAATAGGATGATATATTTCTATGTAGAATCAAGATAATATATTTCTATGTAGAAACAAGATAATATATTTCTATGTAGAAACAAGATGATCTATTTCTATGTAAAAACAAGATAATTTATATTTCTATGTAGAAACAAGATGATATATTTCTATGTAGAAACAAAAGTATATATAGTTCTATGTGAATGTCACTGGATAATCGCAACTTCTTTTACTCCCAACTGTCTCTATGCTCCCGAGGAGTTGCGATTAACTAAGCGGAGTTGACAGTACCTTGAAAATTTGATTAAAGAGTAAGAAATAAATAAACAGAAAGAAAGAAAGAAAGACAGACAGACAGCCAGAAAGAACGAGAGAGAGGGGGAGAGGGAGAGAGAGAGGGAAAGAGGGAAAGAGAGAAAGAGAGAGAGGGAGAGAAAGAGAGAGAGAGAGAGAGAGAAAGAGAGAGAGAGAGAAAGNCAGCCCCATATCACGGGTTAAGGAGGAAGGGAAATGGCGGCAAGAAAAAAGGGGGGGGCATACAATATAACAGGTATATAACAATATACACATGGAGTGCAAAGAGGAAGAAACATGACCAGAGTGGGGCCAATGCAACAAAGTCAGTGACGACAAGTGATGATCAGAACACACAAGACAAAAGAAACCTACCTGTTTATAGAACTGACACTTGGCACATTGTCGCTGCTGCAGACCCCCTCACTGAGTAACTTGTCCCGGATCTCCCAGGCAAACATGGTCGGATTCTCTTCCTTGTACTTGGTGATGGCCTTCACCACCACGGGCGTTGCCACTTTGGGCTTGGAGCCCCCAATAACGCCTGGCCTGATGGAGCCAGTTTCGTAATATCTGAATGAAAAGAAGCAGACTTCAGAATCAGATTCGGATCTGTATTTTCTTTTGCTGTAATCGTCACAAAATGTGGATATATTAAAGCGTTCACTGGACACATCTGCAGACAAAATTAATGGACAATAGGACAAAATATGAATAAATGATGAAGCCCATTTCGTAATATCTGAAAGGAAAGAAACAGACTTTAGATTCGGAGTCAGATCTTTATACAAAATGTGGATAAAGAGCTACTATTTGTGACATCAGCAGATAAATGGACAGACAACCAGACAAAGGAGGAGGAGGAGGAGGAGGAGGAGGAGGAGGGGGAGGAGGATAAAGAAGAAGAGGATAAAGCATGAGGTTTATAAGTCGCGTATCAAAGTCGATAATAATATAATATTTATCTTGTATCGGGAAACACAGCAATACAGCAAGTCAGGTGTTTCTGTCTTTGGATTTGTTGTGTTCCATGTTATGAATTCCCATGACACTTTCTTTTTGCAATAATTTCTGACTCCGGCTTCAGCTCTTATCTGGGCGATTTTCTTGGAGTTCTAGAATGTCTTCAGGCTCTTTCAGGCATCATTCATATTTCATCTCTTTCCGTCTCTCATTCTCTCTATTATATTATACATACACATTTATTATTTATATGTTGGTTTTTTTTGTGCTGCTTAGTTTATCAGTGTGAACGACAAGGACAATATTCTTTGAGCTCTTCCAAGCTGTGCTGCAAAAGTGTGTTATGCATGCCTGAGTAAACGTATTTTTTTTTTTTTGACATTGTGCTGAATTTACGTAATACTGTATGTAAATGTCTCATGAACGGCCCATATTAACGTTAAGACATCTCTTTACTCTCCAGTTCTCTGTGCTTGAAATACAATGCGCACTGTCTGGCTTACTTTGTATGACGACCTAGTACTAAGGTAAACGCGGATCTACAAAACATGCAACAAAGGTTTTCTCTGGATGCCTCCAAAGTAACATTCCTTCTGTAGACCCAGATTCCGGAAAAGGAGTTAAAGACTAGCACACACAAACCAATGAGTAAGTCTGGGTATATTATCTGCTTTGTCACGCATATAAAAGCTGCCCTTCTTTAAACTGACATATGGCAGGATTTTCCCACTTGCTCCCGCCTCCCTTTCTATTCGTTATCTCCGACAGGGGGGTCCAGATCTGAAAGGGCAGATTTTTCTATGCGCCGACATTGACATGGGGGCGAAGGCAAAAGAGGGGTACAATTAGGGCCCCCGGGCCGCCACACGGAAAACATATTCACCCTTTCTCTCGCCTCACCAAAAGGCACACGGGACCTTATAAAGTCAATACACACGAAAAAAATGCATTTATTCTTAGTATGACATACAAATGAGGCAAAATTAGGGAAAAGTGTAGTGCCTGGGTCGTCTCTAGTACGTGGTACAAAAAGGTAAAGGCGGGCATCTAGTCTATGCCCTAAGGCAAATTCAAGTGGACGATTTTAAAAGTTNGGGGGGGGGGGGGGGGGGGGGGGGGGGGGGGGGGGGGGGGGGGGGGGGGGGGGGGGGGGGGGGGGGGGGGGGGGGGGGGGGGGGGGGGGGGGGGGGGGGGGGGGGGGGGGGGGGGGGGGGGGGGGGGGGGGGGGGGGGGGGGGGGGGGGGGGGGGGGGGGGGGGGGGGGGGGGGGGGGGGGGGGGGGGGGGGGGGGGGGGGGGGGTGTTCTTAAGATGGACAACAGTTCTTGTTCGAGGGACAGGTATCTCATATGTGGGTGATCGAAGAAGAAGAAGGAGAAGAAGAAGAAGAAGAAAAAAAAAACCGAGGAGATGAGCAGGAAGAGGAGAAAGAGGGGGAGGAAAGAAGGAAAAAAGAAAAATATACTCAAACAATCCGCACATCCCTTATATTATAATACTCATCTTGTCCTGTTTCTTCGTAACATTTCACTCAGGCTTGAAATCCCCTGGTTAAAAACGTTCGTTCATTAGAAGGCCACAAGTATTTATATACCATCAGCTGTTATATCGAAAATTTTATTGTCCAGTATACGGCCAAAATAGCTGATAATTCCAAAAAGAATAGTTAAAATTTTAAAAATAAAAAAAAACCACAGAAAAAAAAATTCTTAAGTTTGTGAGAAGTCCTAAGCTAGAGCTTAGTGTGAAGCGGCACTGTCTCCTCTCATTTCTTGCCCTCTCTCTCTCTCTCTCTCTCTCTCTCTCTCTCTCTCTCTCTCTCTCTGAGTCACTCTCCTCTGTTTGCAACTTGCTTCACTCCATCTAGTCCCATCGGGTACCCGCTCTCCGACAAAACAAAATAGTGTGACAGATTTAGAAGTGCAGAACCTGTCAACAGCTCCCACACCCACAGACGGGGTGCTTTGAATTCAGTTGACAACTGACCGTCAGAAAAATATAATTAAGGGCCCTCTTTCCATAATCTCCCCAACCACCCCTTCCCCTCCTCCGCTCCTGCCCGGCTTCTAGGAACTACGAAGGATACAAGAGGTTCATAAATTTATTCTGGGTAATTCTTTCTCTCTCACTATTCTCTGTCAGCCACCCTATTTCTCCCACTCTCTCTTTTTGTCTTACATAAACTCTCAACTCGATTGGATGTGCCACTTTACATTCATTCATTCATTCATTCATTCATTCATTCATTCATTCATTCATTCATTCATGTTTCGTAATTTTTTTTTTTTTACGATTGTTTCCATCCTTATCTTTCTTTCTTTCCGTTCTTTGTGTTGCTCTATTTTCCTTGTTTATTTATCCTTTTCTTTCTTTCTTTCTTTCTTTCTTTCTTTNTTCGTAATTTTTTTTTTTTTACGATTGTTTCCATCCTTATCTTTCTTTCTTTCCGTTCTTTGTGTTGCTCTATTTTCCTTGTTTATTATTCTCTTTATCCTTTTCTTTCTTTCTTTCTTTCCTTCTTCTTTATTTCTTACTTCCCTCTTGTTTTCCACTTTTTACATAATTTTCTATTTCCCTCTTTTCGATTGTATCTTCTTGTTTTCCACTTTTCAAAGATATGTTTCTTGTTTCCCCCTTACCTCCTTTTTTTTTTCTTCTTTTCTCCCTACATTCTTCCTTCCTCCCTACAATCCTTCTTCCTTCTATTTTCCTCTCTTTCTCTCCCTCCTCTCTCTCTCTTTCTTTCCTTCTCCATCTTCCCTCCATCCTCCAGTAAACTTTTTTTTTTCTTTTGTTGTCACGCACCCTCTCTCGTCCACTGCTATTGTTGTGTGTGTCACTGTGTCTCCCTCCCCTAATTTGTAGTGAAATGTGTAATACGTCTCCAGCCATAATGCTGTCATAATTAGGCTCTTCACTCCAGTTCACCCTAACGTATAATTAAGACCCTACTCAGCCCGGAGTTCTATGTCAGGTTTAAGTTACGAATAAAGCTGCCTGCCCTCCTTTTCCGTTCATAAGCGAAAAAGGAAAAAAAAGGGCAAGAGACTTTCGCAACAAAATATTGGATTGGAGAGGGGGAAAAGGAAAAAAAAAAAAGGACAATACAATATTCTGCTTCCCTCAGGGGCGGATCCGAGAGAACAAAAGAACCGGGGTCTGTGCTGTTGAGCGCACTCAAAACCAGGTCAAACTTTTGCGTGACGTAAGTATCATTCTGTAAGACTGCATTTCTGAAAGTGTAGGCTTATTGTCTTTAAAATGACCTCGCGGCAAAGTATTTTGAGAATAGGAGGGGCAGTTAAGGTTTTGTTGTTGTTGTTGTTTTATTTTTTTTGGTCCATGGGCGACTCTATGACAATAAGGATTCCTTCATTCGTGCAATATAGGGCGCTTGTAGCCGGATAAGGATCTGAACAATGATATCTTTGTTGTTCGAGTGTTTAACATTTGTTTCGTTGCAAAGCACTAGATAACAATGACATTTCTGCTTTTTTTCAGAGGCGGGTCCGTGATAATTAAGATCCCCACAGTCTATGCTACGTTCATTACTTTCAACTAAGTCTGATATATGAGTAATATAGTTCTGCTTTATTTTTCTCAGTTTTGATTATACTTTTAATATCTTTGAATAATAAGAAGAGATTCAATCAGGTACGATACCTGGACTGCACAGAGTTCACAAATGATCTAAGACTTCATACCTCCAAAATAAGTGATAAAGGTGCCTTTTCTGCTCTCTCTGGAATGTACTCAAGTGCCATGTGCTGGTTTACTGGTACGGATCTATCGTATGGCAAAGGCAAATTGCTCAAAATAAAGTACTAAAACCCGAGAAACTGAATAAGATTCAACAAAGTATAAACTTTTCGCATGTATCCTTCCGTTCACAGTTTCTGGGTCATTCCACAAAACGTGTCCGGTCAGTTATCAGTAAACAATGTTTATTTTCGTGAGTGTTGGGCAGAGTTCATGTCCTTGAAGGCTTGTGTTATTAGCAACCTAAGTCTGACGTGAAAATACGCTGGCATCATTTCAGTGTAGCTGGCATTTTGGAATAACTGACTGGACAGTCCTCGTGGAACTGCCCCATTACATGTAGACTGTCTGCTGATATCATGATAGTCCTGACTGCACAAACACCTCAGAGTTCAGAGGTCAGATATACGAACGCGGTAAACCTTTTGGAAACTTACTATCCGTCAATGATCCTGAACAAATATAAAAATGTTTTTCTAAGAAAAAAAATTAATATTAAAAAATATAAAATATGAAAAAAAACCCAACAACAAACAAAAATAATGTTAAATTACGCACACACACACACAAAAAAAAATATTTAAAAATGATGACCTCAAGAAATTGAAAAGGTGTAAGGGCATACCCTTTCCTTGTCCTCCATCCTCCCTATAATATTTTCTTTGGATCTGCCCCTGATCAAGGTGGGTCGTTTATTTAATGAAATGAAAGCTAATGCTTTGCGCAGTCAAGTCTTAAAATTCAATACGAGCATTTTTTTTTTTGGTTTTTTTTTTTGTTGCCTGCCACATTAACAGGTACACCCAGTAATAGCGATCACGAAAACCAAACCAAATGGGCGAGAGAGAGCGAGAGAGAGAGAGAGAGAGAAAAAAAATAGAAAAAAAAAATTAACGCCGCCCTTCCTTTTCCAAGCCACCAATATTTAAGAGGCGCTCTTATCAGATCAGGCCCCACTGCCCACCTTTTCCCTTCATCATTGGCCCAGAAATCACATTAGGGATTTGCTCAAAGATAATTGTGGCCTCGCAGTTGCACGACGCTCACTCCCAGACGACTTCTCCTCACGACACCACCGCGGGCGGCTGGATTACGAAATAACGGCCACCTGAATCTTAGTCGTGCAGCTACTCGAAACATGAAATGTTTGTTAACGCCCACCCCGCTTAATCGTAATCCGGATCACCGCAACTTTCTTCATTGCAACATTTTCAGACAAAAACAAAATGGCAATCTTCTGGGACAGGACCGCTCTTGCATTAATGCAGTTCATTTAGTCATTGGTTTAGTCACAAGATCGGTCCTATTCCGTGATTATCCCAACAAAATGCTGTGCTTCTACGTAAAGGTCATTCGATAGTCGCAACTTCTTTTAATCGCCACTTTCCCCACGCTTCCGAAGAATGTGCTAATAAATAGCGTTATTTATAGTAAAGTAGGATTTAATGTGTTTAAAAAACCCTTGCATACTCAGTGTCATACACTGGTGTACTCGATCCCTGGTATTCCAGTATTAAGTTTAACTCACAGGCTCCAACGACTAATGAACTCGAAATCATAGAATGGTTACCGAAACTGGGAATCCAGATTTGTGATGTCCTATTGAATTTCACGTTAATTTCCCATAGCCTCCATCACATGCAAGATATAGTCACGCCTACTTAAGCCAGTATAGCCGTATTTAAATAACACACGACTAATAGACCATTCTTACCTAGTTCCACCAAAGCTCACTTTCGGTTTGTGCAAAGCGTCAATGTAAATAATAGCGCGACTGCATCATTTATTGTCGCCTCAAAAGATGCATCAGTCAATAAAAGCCAATTTAAAAAAAAAAAAATACAAAAATCAGCCAATCATGTTCTTCTGACAATGGGAAAGTGGAAAGCGGAATTAACGGTTGTTGGAGTTGTGGCTTACGTTGCCCGGATTACCATGCATGTATAATAGCTGAGCATGATATTGTGTCTTTGCCTCTCGCCCTCTTTTCCCCTTTGGTTAGGAAATCCGGACATTACTGTAAATCCAAGGATATATTAAGGGCAAAAGAAGCAAGCAGTTTCTATGTGGGTTTAAAATAATAGTAGTCATCAACAGAATAAAAATGCTACTTTTTAGTAATATAGTCATAGTTAGTCCAGGACAACGCTCAGAATGTACACACTCTTGTGAATGTCTCCGATATATATATATATTTTTTTTTGGTTCTTTATAAACTAATGTAAAGAAACGCTTCTGATTCCCCCCGTCCCCCTCTCCCCAAAAATACAAAATAGAAAAAAAAAGGATTCTACAGATTTCCCCTCTCAGTAGAAGGATCAGCATCTGAGCAGGAGGTCGGTGCCCGTAAACCACTCGCCGGTCATAATTTGATCTGAGGGGGAGATAATTTAATCCAAGGGTGACAAACTGACAACCGCCCACAAATCTCCGAAACTGACGAATGCATCTGCGCACCGGTGCCCGTACACACACGCACATACCTAGACAAGCAAGCACACACACACACACACACACACACACACACACACACACACAAACACACACACAATCACACACACACTCACACACACGAAAAACAGGAAACTTTAGCATGTCACCCGCTCTTGCAGCTGAGTGGGANACACACACACACACACAAACACACACACACACTCACACACACACACACACACACACACACACACACAAACACACACGAAAAACAGGAAACTTTAGCATGTCACCCGCTCTTGCAGCTGAGTGGGATTAATATTGCTAGGACGAGTGCCAAAACCCATAAATTTAATAAAAAAGCAAAGTACACCGTGTCCAGTGAAGCACGGATAATGCCTACACCTTGGAACCGACCAAATACCTATAAACCATACATGTACCCATGGAGAAGAAAAATGGGGACCAAAAATACTGTACTTAGTATCTAAGTTTACGCACTAAGCATGTCTGTACAAAGTGTGCTCCATATTACAGATATAGATATAGATATAGATATAGATATAGATATAGATATAGATATAGATGTAGATATAGATTTGTATCCTTGCATCCTTATATCAGCACCACATAGTTTAGTAAAGACGATGAAAGAAAACGTTCATATGCATTGTTCCACTGCTTGTCTCCTATGTTTTTCAGGTTGGCAAATTGTATAGTGTAACTGAAAGTCTCGGAATAGGGCGAGCGCTCATCGGATCTACAAATACCGCCACTGGAATGACACCTAGACCCATTGATAGTAGATATCATCTATAATTGTTGCTAATTTCACTGACCTATCTGCTATACTTTCTCTTGACAGTAACAAACTCAAAAGCAGATGACAAATCTTGACATGTCAGAGACAATGTGTCGGGGACACATACGGAGCATTCTGGTGTTAGATTCAAGCTTTCAATAGCGTGACATAATTATAGCACAGAGATAATATTCGAAATCTGCAGTCTAAAGAGACAGTTTCTAGCTGCTATTTTGTGCAAAATTTCAAGGTAATGAAATCTGAAGTGTTGATGTTGTCGAAATTTGAAATTTAAGTAAACTTTTTCTTTGGACTCCTAATATATTTATATCAGATACCCATTCAACCCTACAGCTAGGAAACTTCACAAAAACATAAAGAAATGGCTTTTAACTTACATTCATATTAATATGAATTCACGGGAAACAGTGCCTCTTTCACCAGGCTTAAAATATGAAATATAGTCGTGCTGTACTGAGGTATACGAACACATTACACATCAACTAGGATGAATTCTCCAATGACAACGTTTCGTTATTCCTGTTTCATATTACATGTACAGGAATATTATATTTCTCTCTCTCTCTCTCTCTCTCTCTCTCTCTTTTGCCAGCATCCTTATCTCTCCCACCCTTCCTCTGCTTCATCACCACCTACTGTCATGTAGTCTCCCTCAATTTCTTCCTCGTCTAGAACCCAAGGTAGAATTGGCAGTAGCTAGACAGCCAGGGCGCGAGAGAGAGAGAGAGAGAGAGAGAGAGAGAGAGAGAGGGAGGAGAAGACCGAGAGAGGGACACAATGAGATCGAAGATCGCGATCAGTGATGAGGAAAAGTGAGTAGCGCAGCTAGCACAGAAAACCAATTAAAGGAGAATTATGATTGGAAGTCAGACAGAATTTCCTACACGCGGGCCAATCGGGACATACAGCACAGAGAAGTGGCGAATCCATGCCTGAATGTTTAAGTTTCGCGATACTCAGCATTCAAATTTTAAGCATCGAAAGATCCAGTCTATCTCGGTACTGATTCTTAATACTAGGTGGTGGCAAACCGATACCTGAATGGTTAAGTATCGCGATACCCAGCATGCAAGCTTCAAGCATCGAAAGTATCCATTTTATTTCGATTCTGATACTTCATACCAGGTAGGTATTTAGATATGTTCGTAACATTTGGATACATTCGATCGAAACCTTTAAATATCGCTACATATTGAACCGCGGAGACCGGTGAGCAGTTTTGATACTGAGAATCATCGATCGGAAGAGTTCCAAAGTATTTTCGATAGTTCCGACACTGCTAAACTTCTCACTGAGGATAACGGTAGCCAGTTTGTTACTGAGAACTGTGAGACCATGGAAATTACTTCTCCTTCTTTTGATATATTTGATCAGTATTTTCTCCATACCGCGCGATCGCGCAATTTGCCCGCCTCACAATCCCCCTATATTTCCTGCCAAATATTGAATCCCCGCCCAAAGGCCGGGACATTGCCACCCCTTAACTCATATGATCTGGAGAAAACACTGCATTTGATACTGGATCATTATAGCCACATTAGATAAGGCGAAACATGAAACAGGAAGATTTCAAAGAAATGGGGTTGTGAGGAGGTTGGGGAAAGGGGGTGGGGAGGAGGAGGAAAATGATATTTTGAGTCAAACAAACGGCTGTAGATTATCGAAATTATCGAATAAGTATTCGAAACTCCAGAACTGATTCTGAATTGCGATATTTGGAAACGATACTATCCACCATTAACAGACAGAAGTTGTACTCTTTCATTCCTTTTCATGCAATACTTTCTTTCCTTCTTCCAACTTATAAATCATGTTTTCCCTCTATATGGAGGATGTGAAATATGCGTACCAAATAAAAGAGTGTAGTAGACAAACGTTACCCGCCCACTAAAAAGGGAAGCATAGATAGCACGTGATTCGACGAGACTGGGACAGATAGAGAGATGGACAATAGGATCTATACATGCGAGAATGTTAGGCAGAAACCGACAAACAAACAAAAAAATAGAAACGAGCTGTGCAGCCTGAATGAAGACAAGGCTGTTGGGGGGGGGGAAGACATAGATAGATAGATAGATAGATAGATAGATAGATAGATAGATAGATAGATAGATAGATAGATAGATAGATAGATAGATAGATAGATAGATAGATAGATAGATAGATAGATAGAGCTCAAGAGCCTGAATGAGAGTCAAGGAAGTTGGGGAGGGGGAGACAGAGAGATACACAGAGAGAGATACAAAGGAATAATAAAACAGAAAGAGCTGAGGAGGCTAAATGAGAGACGAAAGTTTTGAGAGGGGTAGGAAGACAGAGACAGAGAGAGTGAGAGAGAGAGAGAGAGAGAGTGAGAGAGAGAGAGAGAGAGAGAGAAAGGAAGAATAAAATAGAAAGAGCTGAGGCGGCTGAATGAGAAACAAGGAAGCTGGAGTTGGTGTGTGTGTGTGTGTTTCTTTCTATCAGGGGGAGGGGTGGGAAGGGTGAGAAGAGGAGGACAGTGAGAGCAGCGACACATCACACGGAAGCTTCCGTACACGGGAAATTGAAATGCCAAGCTCCCGGTGCCAAGCGAAAGCACAATGTTCCAGACAAGAGTGACGGCATCCTTTGCGCAGTGCAAAACCGGGATATCTCACCCTCCACCGTCACGTGAAATGAGTTGAATTTATACGGTCCTTTCACACTGATCAAGAAACACGCTTAATGCAATATGATATGACCATGATAGCAACATGCAATTTATACAAGAAAATTGTGTGAGCCTAGGATCCTTTTTTGTAATGGTGCATGCGAGAGACACTCACAAGCAAAAGAATTGCAACACCTAATACTTGTATTACCACATGAAAAAGACAGCTCCTGCATAAATAACAACACTCTTTTACTGCATGAAGTTATTGGTATGATGTGAAAGACTAACGCGTATACTGTCATTAACCCTCAAAGACCCACTGTGCAGCACATGACAGACGGGCTTAGTATTTCCATATCAGATAATATGTGGAAATAACTCCTCATGCAACCACGTACAATGGCACATCTTACTATATAACAATAAACAGTCTTAAGATAGTACAATACTTAACTTCAAGAGATCTAAACCATTTTTGGAAAACATCTAAAAGAACCGCCTTTGTCGCTATATTAACTTTTTTACTCTTGAGACTTAGAAGGTCAACAGGAAAAAAAAATCCACCTAGCATTATTGTGCCCTGAGATTCAGTCAGTTAATGTGGCAAGGGGTCAGTCCCAAGCTTTGGAAAGAAAAAAAATTCTAAAAAAATCGTGAATGAAGATCAACTTTTCACTACAAGCGTTATCTAATTTGCCTCACAAAAACTCAAATCTATCTACAATCACAAACCACTTGTCCATAACCCCAATATTTTTTGTTGTTTCGAGAAATGGTTTTATTATCGATTTCCGCAACAAACAAAAATTCAATGTCGGATGAACCCTATCACCTCTAGAGTCTGATATCGCGGTTCCTGGTCTAGCGACACAAACCTCATTTTGACTGGCTGCAAGACATGCGTTTAGTGTTGAACTCTTATAAGGTCGGGGGGTGTGAAAGGAAAAGAGTAGCATGATGGGACACTTAACTAATATAAATTCAATCGCACGCTTCACATGGGAGAGCTTTTGTTGACTGTCAGGACTGAACAATTTTCCAATAAACTTTCCAATATCCTTGTTAAACTTGTTGTTTAATCTTTGCCACGAACATTAGCAAAGAATAACCGTGCCTCCAGGAGACGTGTACCTCGGTAAGAATAGGGCATACCAAGAGCAGTTCAAATTTCAGGTTCAAGATCTTTATTAGGCAGCTAAACGATTCCCTTCACACTCTGACAGACTTATTCATCAAAAAAAAAAAAAGAACATCTACAGGAAAAACACAATAAATACATTTTAAACAAGTCAAGCTTAGGCAAGGAAAGCCAGTAAACTTTACAAAGGACAGACACATTGTACTTTGCTACTGAATGGTTGCTTGGATGGTTGCTTGGATGGTTAAACTTCTACGCTACACTATGTTTTGCAAGCACTGATTGTTTCATTAGCTGTACGTTGGGGAGTTCTATACGTCTAATAGTTAGGTTGCTCGGGTACGTCTGATAATTTCATGAAGACACGGCTTCCGAGACTTTCCGGTACGTCTAAAAGCTGTGTGTAGCAATGGCTAAGAACGTATATGTACGCCATACGTTATTAAGAGCAGGAACAAGGAGGGCCGATGTCAGGGTGCACAGTGGTTCTTTTGAGAGCGGGTGGGGTACTTAAAACGTTTTAGTTTGAGAACCAGCTGAGGCTGACCTGGGGGTGAAGAGGCGCGGGGGTTTGATGGATAGAGGGAATAGACTCTCTGTAGTTTTTGTGTCCCTCAATCTAACCGCAAGTATGTCTAGACGGGTCATCAAGTTAGAAACGTAAGTGCTAGGTAAATCGTTGTCCAGGCTTTATGAAAGACCACAAAGGTCTCAGACAGTACAATTTGGTGTTTGGCCGATGTGAGACTGTGTGTGTGTGAGACAGGCAGTTTGGCCCTTGGCAAGACAGATGATATCTGCAGAGTCAATCTTAGCATTGTACCTTGTCAAATTAAGGGACCATACCGCTTTTGTGCAGCCTAATTCATTCATTCATTCATTCATTCATTCATTCATTCATTCATTCATTCATTCATTCTTTCATTTCCTGGTTTGTGCGTTCCGTCACTGATAAATTTGATCCTTCATTCATCCCTTTTTCTTTCGTTCGCTCGCTCTTCCCTTCCCTAATTCTTTCATTCTCAGGTTCGCTTCAG
Organism: Ellobium chinense; assembly: GCA_033807755.1. Classification (NCBI taxonomy): domain Eukaryota; kingdom Metazoa; phylum Mollusca; class Gastropoda; order Ellobiida; family Ellobiidae; genus Ellobium; species Ellobium chinense. Next base: position 601,327 of record JAWQUT010000292.1, on the reverse strand, counting down.
CTGCCTTTGTCAGAATGCGTGTCAGCGGTAAAGGGATCTCAAATATCTGCATGTGACCTTTGATCAGTTTGATCACACACAGGTCCATGTTGTAAACGTTTCCGCAGTAAAATTAAAAATCCATGCCCCCCCCNCCCCCCCCCCATCCCGCCGCGATCCTCCCTCCCCAATTCGCATTCTGTGCTCGGGGAGCCAATTATGACAATTGTGATACAACTCCTGACTGGTGTAGCACGTGTTAAGTTTAGAGAAAGTAGGTGTCGGTGTAGTTCTATGTACTGACATATCATACACTGTAATTCTATGTGCTAACATATCATACACTGGAATTCTATGTGCTGACAAACCATACACTGTAATTATACTGACTTTAGCAATCTGATCTACACACAAGCCATTCCCTGACCTGCTTTTGTCAATGGAAATGCGCGGCCGAATGGCTGTGGCGAGCGGGTTTTGAGCCTTAAAGGTCACAGGTTCGATTCCCACAATGGTCCTGTTGCAAGTGCTGTGGAAAAGCATTTCATTGACATTTTCCTCACTCAACCAGTCTTCAAAATGGGTACCAGGCCACAGGCAGTGAAAGATATTGTCACAGTGAGCAATCCAAGATTCCAAGTTTGTAAGCTGCAACAGATGCAGACTAAACTTGATACAGAAATAAGGACTCTGAATATACCGGGTTTCTCGGGTACAAAAGCTTCAAGGTCCTCATGTTTTATTGTGTATAAAAATTTACCTGGCTTATGTGTCAATAAAGCTTGTGGCCCTGATGGGATCAAAAGCAAAATACTTAATGTATGCTCACACCAGTTAGCACGGGCATTTACACCTATTTTTAACATGTCACTGTCG
>JAWQUT010000292.1:546197-563016 GCA_033807755.1 Ellobium chinense | reverse complement strand
CACGCCACCACCTAAAGTTCGCATGATTGTGAGAGTACAGTCGACAAACAGTCGGGGAGCTGGGCGAGATTAGATGGCGGCCATTGATAAGACAAATTGCTGAGAACTTAAGCTGATTTCTGTGCGCTCATCAAGTTCGGTCGCCGCTCATTTCCGTCGTGCAAAGGAATCGATGTCAAAACTGTGAGTGAGCGCTGGGGCCCCGCGCGGCGTTAACTGCCCCGTTACGAGCCGAAGAAATTGCTCCCCCCATAGTCGCCCTGAATTGAAATGATTGGGGCTTTGCATAAAGACGACTAATTGGTATGGTGCTGCTAATGTCAAAACGAACAGCCGTTGGGGGTCGGTGCCGTTGTTAGATGGAATGGCATGATGATACCATCTTGTTGTCGTTGATGTTCACGATGTTGTTGTTGTTATTGCTGCTGCCGTTGCTGTTGTTGTTGTTGTTGTTATTACTGTTGCTCCAGCTGTTACTCGGGGCGGGGTAGGAGAAGGGGTGGTGGAAGGCGAGAGAGGTTGAGGTGGAGGTTTGGGTGGGGAAGGGGTTGCTGTTGAAACATATTGCTCAAATTGATGAAAGTGGATTATTAAAACTGTTTTTTTTTTTTTCAATATCAAGAGGAAGACACGGAATAGTTTATGAAAAATATCCAGAAATATGTTCGTGTTAACCCAAGCGTGCCAGCGACTCCATGGGACACGCAACATGACTAAGCGGTTCTTTCTTTCGTGGTGTGCTCCTAAAGCGTATCATGTGATGGCTTAAAGTCGTTTTCTTTACTTTACTTCGGAATATAGAGACCCCAGCGGCAGTTTGATCTCATATAAGTATACTGCATATTCCTTTGCTAATTTGGCACAGCTTTAGCATAATTATTATAATCAACGCTACGATCTAATGCAGTCGATTTTCTGTAATCCCAATCCGCTTCATTGGACGTCTGTGAAATCGCAGCATAAAATTCACCAGATAATCGCAATTCCATGTTTTATATTATAACGACAGCTCTTATGCATGTTCTCCAAGTTGGACTTGTGCGGAGATGATTGAAGATGCATATGCATGGCGCAAGGCTCCACACGGACTAGAGTAGAGTCACAGTAGACTGTTTGTTAATTTTACTGGCAGCTGCATTCATTCTTTGAATGTTATTGCTATGCATGAACTGACGCAGGCAACAAAGCGATCTTTGACCCGTGAACTCTGATCATAGAAAGCAACTTTGTTTCAGCGAATTCAAAACAACAACTGGCAGTTACATGCACGTCTACAACTAAGAATTAGTTTTTCAGAAGAATTATTTTTTAAAATTAATACTTTAAATTAAAATGGCCACCTCAAGAAAAAACAAAAACAAACAAACAAACAAACAAACAAAAAAACAAACTAAGGTGCCATGCAACTCGGCATTGATGAAAATTGGCACGTATATTTCATGGGTGTGTAGGCGGCTTCGTTGTGAAATGATAGGTGCTACATAAACACTGTATGTTCATCAAAGGAACCCAAATGTGTATGCATGGAAATCATCTAACATTGAATAGAACATCTTAAACTGAATGGTTCTCATTAGACCATTGTCATGCCACGTCTGACCTCACCAACAGATATTTGGCCCCCATTCCAGTGACGTAATGCACAAAGCATCAGCCAATAACAGCCAGTGTAACAGATCATGATTATCAGCCAATCAAATTCCTCTGACAATGGAAAAGAAGAAAACGGAGGTAATGATTATTGGGTCTGTGGCTTGCGATTCCCAGATGGCCGTGCATGCATACAAACTGAGAATGGTCTGTTAGTATAATAACACTATTACAGTATGCACTGTAATGACTTAAATAGCGCTTTCTTTAAAGACCAACATAAGTGCAACAACTCTTGACCTACCCGCCCTAACAAGTAAAAGTGCGCTCCGGTAGAAGTAGGTGGAGAGCAATTTCTTATAGAAATCTGAAATTTCGTGAAGTGGTTTTTACTATTTCTTTTGAAATAGTTTGAAAAAAAAAATTAAATAACAAGATCTTCTTTTCATTGCAAGCAGTGTTGACATAGTCGTCAATGTACTTTGGCACTAAAGACTTCCTTCCCCTTCCTTCGTCACAAACATATGGCGGTATGACGTCATCAATGACAGCGTCCCACTTTCTCTGAGACTATATGATGTAATATACCATTCAGTGTATGTTACAGTGCTTGAAGGTGAGTGACCTTAGTGAATGAAGATTAAAATTTAAAAAAACATAATGACTTTACTAATGCCGTTTGGTGATCTGTTTGTTTTATCTCTCTCAAGATGGCGAACTTTGATGACGCACACTCTCTTTTACCACGTTAAATACACGTATCTGCAACTCTGAGAATTCCCCCCCTTCCCCACCCCCATCCCTCAAGCCCCACTTTCTTCATCATTAGAATCCCTGAATGGTTACTGGCTCTAGACGACCTTAAATAACACAGAGGAGTCAGTCGGTATCCATTTTACACAAGTGCTGGATTATATATAATCTAGATGTGTTCTTTCTCTTTCTCTTTCTCTCTCTCTCTCTCTCTCTCCCTCTCGCTCTCACTAGCACACATTAGTCTTCTATCTTTTCTACTCCTTTCTGTCAATCACTAATTATATGTCAAAACGTACGATTTATAGGAGGAAAAAAGGGAACAAACTTTCGTGTATTATGTATGGAAAAGAATCTAATGGTCGTTAAGTCTAGTGAGAGAGATTAGTAAATAACGTCTAAGGACATGAAAAAGGAAAGTATCCAACAGTGTGCTGCAGTGTTCCCTTGAATAGCCCTACTTACAGAGAGATGATTTACGCGGGGATAAAAGTATATTAATCGGTCGTTAATACGACTAGGAATCAACGTCTCTCCTTTCAGCGGCCCAAGTAAAGGGATGTTCTGCACCAGTTGTAAACTTTTGTCAAGATGCGGCGCCGTGCGAGATTTTGACGATGGAATCACAATAGCTTGGAACCCCAGGGCCGGGTAGCTGAAGGGCCTGGGGAACCTTCTGTATTCATACAGTAGCATAGTATGATATACATACAAAACCCCTTCAATATCGAAGATGTTGCACAGAGAAGATAAGACAAGATAATAAACGGCAGCATTTTTTTTCCTTTTTCTTTTCACGAACTGTTGCATCAAATTAAAAGTAGTGCACAATGACACATTAAGCGGCAAAAATATTAAAAAGTATATTCAGGAATGAAAGACCTCTTCTCGGGCTACTCAGAAAAGAGGTGGCAACAGACTGAAAGGAAAGAAGTAGAGCTATAAAAAATGATGTGGCATCAATGATGTCGATTACAAACAGACGATACAAGTCAAAATTATCAAAACTAGTCTCAAAACAAAACAGACAGACCTTAATTAATAAATTCAATTCAATTATTTGAAGCCAGATTACAAACATGGTAACATATGGGCAATCAAACAGCAACATGCCTAGGAAATACATAAAGCTCCTATGAAATTTACTTCTGTCTTTTTTTGTTTTTTTTAAGAAAACTACCTCATCAAATCTCGCTTCTGAGCGTTAAAGATGTTACAACCAACCCAAGCTAGTGTAACAGACCATATCAGCTAATCACATTCCTCTGACAAAGGAAAACAGTGCGTAGCGGAAGTACTGATTGCTGGAGTTGTAGTCTGAGACGCCTGCATAATGGCACTTTTCGTGCATGACGTAAAATAACGGAACACATAAAAATTTGCTTCTCATAAGTTTGGCTTTCACATTATTTCTTATATATATACACACACACTGCATGTTGAATTTGAGCCAAACAAACTATTGTTGGAAATCACGTATCCGGATGAAAGTTCGTTCCCGGCCAACCGTCGTATCATGAACATTTCGCTTATTTTACTAAAAGAGAGATTCAGTGGACGTCCTTCTCCTATTGGCCTTTGTTTCCTTCACGGCTTCGGAGATTTTGATACATCTACTTCCTTACTCAGAATTTCTCAGAATTTTATTCGAACTAATTTGATGAAAAGGTCAGATTTCACTCATAACATAGTGACAGACCAGAAAACACTTCGTCAGCCCTGCAGAAAGTTACATAAAAATGTCAGGTTAGACCTACATGCAGGTAGAAGGCGCTGAAATTGAAAGATCACTCTATCAACACGACCACAACTGAAATAAGAGAAGCGGGTCACTAGTCGTAAAAAATGAACAATTTTGATTTTTTTTTTTTTTTTTTTTAAAATTAAAAAGTGAGAATAAATTTTCACTCTAGTAATTTATAATATATGTTCTAAATTACATGCATAAATGAGTACGAACACAGACTGAAGCGGTGAGCGGCGGCGGAGTTCCGTACACGATTTTCTTGCGTTATTTGGACGTCAGTCACTTATGAACAAATCCTCACCTAACTTCTGTGGACTTAGCAGGTTGTTGCCACATTAATCATACGCATATCGTACCGTGTTAATAGTAAAAGACAGTTCATGGTCTAATGCTGGTATAAATTAGCACAATATATGACCCGTCGAAATGAAGTGTAATGAAATTAGCAGTCTGCAATGACTCTTCATTTAAGATAGCTCATAAATACTCTGCAGGCCTGCCATAATTGATATGCAAATATATAGAATGAAAAGGAACTAGTCTGGATAAAATGGCGGCTGCACAACTCTGGGATCAATATTAGTAAGCATTCAGTATAATATGCATGCTGCCGTATACCAACAGATTCCTCTTCTAGCAGTGCTCACAGGGTGAAATGATTTCCCAGCAACAATGCTCATTTTCACCTGTCCGATTTATGTCTTCGCAGTGTTGGCTATTTGGTTCTGTTTCTTTTATCAATTTTTAAAAAAAAATTTAGTATATATGCAGTTAGGTTGTTTTGTCTGCCCATGTCTTTGCCATGCATATTAATGTTTGATTACCCCATATGTTATTATGTTTGTAACTGGGTTCAAATAAATAATTTCGATTGAATTGAAATGATTGCAGCAAGTAATAGTATAATCTTGTAGAACATGCAGTCCGAATTTCAATTTATTGGATTTCACCTTAAGTGGCGTAGATTATGTAAATTAAATTAACGCATGACGTGTTTAAAATAAGACGTCCCAAATTTAACTTAACCGTGTTCGACTTATGCCAAGCTAAAGATTAAGTAACCACAAGGCACGGTGAAAATATGAACTCTTTAACGATTTCATGTCTATCAATCAAAATAACAGTCAACATTACCATATCAAAAGGGAAAAGAAATCGTACGTTGTTAAAATATGTGTACCGCTTTCTTCTCCAAAACCACAACACAATAATTAGCATAATAAGAGGTTATTGTAACTCAGAGAATTTTAATGGTTTTTAACTGGACCGTGACCTACCAGGAGGACATTCTGCGTAAAAAGAAAAAGAACTTCCCATAAACAAATATCACTTATTCGCCTCATTACCACAGATTGTTACAAACGTCTCCTCCAACATATTTTAGCATCATAATTCTTTCCCTCTAATAGACTATTTTCAATCGTTGATTATTTTTTTTTTTTAAAATGCCGCATAACTCAATTACTCGAGCATGCAAATTTGAGAAGTAACATCTCGAGAGCCACACCTGAAAACGGTCGTATTTTTGACGGTAAACCTATCACAAGTTACAAACTTTTGACATGTGACAAATCATATTATGATGACATGACATTGAGTTCTCACCGGTTACCGGGTCATGCGTGGGCGCCATTTTGCAGAGGTGCTTCGATGCGCAATTTCCAAAATCTGCGTGACCAATGATTATTCAGAAGGCAACACTTCACCGAATATTACCGGAACAAGTGAACCGGAAATAAGTGCGAGACACTTTCTGTTGAAAAATTTCTCTCTCTCTCTCTCTCTCACGGCGAAGTGGGCTTCTGTTACAATTGATGCTAAAAACGGAACGTATAGTGGTTTTCATTTGAAAGTTTAAAGAGGAGTAAAATGCTAAAGGAATAGGATGGAAAAATTCAAAGTTAAAAAAAAAAAAGGAGGGATCGGTTTAGTAATGTTTGTGCCGCGAGGGATTTTCACATGATTATTTTCGCTGTCTCTGTTAAATGTGGTTGAAAAGTATGCACTGTTATGATAAATGTCAATGGAAGTAATCTGATGCTCAGAAATGATACAACCAATAAAAAAAAAATAAGGGGAAAAAATCGTTTTAGCTGCTAGATTTAACAAACACAATAGTGAAGGCTAAACGTCGTTTCAATCTGCAACAGTTGCAAATATTTCGAGCAGAGAATCGCTTCAAACTGTCATCAACAGGTAGCGAGAAAACAGTTATGACAATGTAATGATAAAGCATATACGAGACGTAATCTGTTGGAAAATATTTTTGAAAATAAAATTCCCACGATGAAACAACATTACGTTATGTTGGAGAGGGAACCAAATCACCGCTCTTCATAATATTTTTCTTTTGGGCGTCCATCATGCGTTATACATAAACCTACATAGCCCAGCACCAGGGGGCACAACTATCGCGGACATTAGATCTCGCATACGTTACTAAACATCGTCGGCAACCTACGGGGGTCCTTAGCTGTCCTGACATAAGCTTCAGGTTTCAAAGGGGCGTAAGTAATAAATTGAAATCCAGCATGCGGTGATTCTGACACCTGGAACAATCAGCGGAACCCGACACGGTACAACAAGTTCCGCCAAGGGAGATAACAATATATAAGTATGACAAATAAGGATGGGGAATCAGTCAGCGTTGGTAAAAAGTTCAAGTGGAAGACAGCAACCAGATCTACCCAAGACGATGCAATTTAGAATATGCTTACAATTTTAAAACTGTCATCTTTATTATGATTCACGGGATAGCTTTAACTGTTACTTTATAACAATAAGTATAAGTGTGTCAAATTTTAATGGGGATGGGAACAGTATACTTTTATGAAAGGTGCGAAGGCAAGAACCACGGAAGAAGATGCAATGTAGAATTATTATGCTTACAAGTTTGAAACTCCTATCAATATTATGGTTCGCGGGAGAGCGTTTAAGTATTGCCTTATAACAATAAATACAAGTGTGCTAAATGGGGATAGGACAACTATACTCTCATAAGCGGTGCGATGGCAGGAACTACCGAAGAGGATGCAATTTAGAATTGTATAATACTTACATTTTTTTTTTAAACAACAACATATCATGGTTCAAAGCACAGCTGTAACTATAAAATTACAACAATATTATATGTAGGCTACGTACAACAAGTCGTGATAGGAAGTCTACTTCTGTAAATAGTGCCAAGGTTGGAAATACCGAAAAGATGCAACTTAGAATATGCTCGGAATTTTATTTTCTTTAGGTATACGTGCTTTCTTATTATGGTTCATGGAGTAGTTGCACAAAAATGCTGTAAATGTTCTCATGAGGGACACAATATTTCATTCTTCAAATTCTTTTTTTTTTCTGAGGAATCCCTCCGGCTCATACGCTCTCTCGATCTTTTATTTTTGCGTGTGTTTCATAAGTGTTTCTTGACTGTTTTAAATTTAAAAAAAAACAACGGATGGTGATGACGATAATTCGGATGATAACGATATGATGATGGTAGTGATAACAATGGTTGCTGAAAGTAACGACGAAAGAAAAAGAGATATACCGTAAATTTGCATATGTGTATGTAAGACTCTATATCATACTATTTTATAGTGAAAGCGATTGTTTATTCACAGGATAATTTATTTCATTAGTAGAAGTCTACAGTTTATTAATGTCGGCTGGCGAAAAAAAAAATAAACAAGGTCATATTCACCGACTACGTTGGCCATGTTTTGAAATAACATTTTTTTTTTTTGCGCGTCTGTAGATTAAAAGAAATATGTATATTAACTGAGAGCGACAATTTAACAATTTTCTCTTGAGGATGACTTCACTATATTCTTGTTCCAGCGAGTGCATTACACATAAAAATATACGGGGTTTGCCGTTTCTGTTTTTAATTAAAAAAATTTTTTTTCTGAAAGTGACGATGAACGATAATTAAAATTTGATAAATTAGCTGTATTTATCTTCTTCATATTTTCTAAAGCAAAGAATCATATCGTTCTTCCTGAAGTACAGTGGAAACCCACTCTCCAGACCAAGCCACTGAGTGTGTGTTATCAGAAGTACAGCGTTTTTCATAATGCTTGTTAAACAGTTGGAACTTGTGTGCTAAGCAAGGGACTGTATGAAGTCTTTATTGTGTTAACAAAGACCACTGTATTATTGTAAGTGGCCAGCCAAATCTGTCTGGAACTATGGTTCCTGCTGTGATCTCCTTTACATGACGATGATGATGATGATGATGATGATGATGATGATGATGATGATGATGATGATGATAATACAGTTGGAATTCATGGCCTCAAAGTCAAACTCTACACGCTCAGATTATGTTCAGTGCAATGCTCCTGTCTCGCGTCTCTCACTTCGTATGTAAAATTTTACTCATTAAGTGAAACATCTCACAAATTCGAAGTTAAGGACTGATAGCAAGTTCAAATAACCATTTAAAAATTGCAGAAATGAAAAACTGCACTGGTTAACCACAGCGTTCGCTTAATAGGAACTTTTCTAATCCTCCTTATGGAGTCGATAATGAAAGTTGCACTCTCCCTCCATCCGATACAGCCATCAGGTGGTGTCTCTACACTACACGGGATTGAACAGGATGGGGGGGGGGGCTAGGGGGCCACGGCTTTTTAACTAAGTGAAACATGACTTGACATTTTCATCAGCTTTTAGCATGACAGTGCTGGGGATCAAACGCACACCCGAGCGGAACATCCCTAAATTGCCCCGCACCACCGCGGCGCGGCTTTGATCAGCTTGGGTAAAACCGCCAGATAAGGGGCGAGAGAATTGCCACAATAACTAACACCAAGATAAAAGGGGACACAGCTTCGGAAGGAACACGACTTTGATGCTCAAGTTCGATACGTGAGATGATAAGTTTCCAAATTTTAACATTATTTTGGTTTACTCGGACAATGTCTGCCGCAGCTCTTGGGAAAGAAGATTTTTTTTTTGTTTGAACGTTTTGTGTCAGCGCTAAGGAGACGCCCTCGAAACAATCCCAGCCAATGTAGGAGTTTGTAAGCCATAGANTTTGCATCATTATAATATAATAATCTAATATAAATAGAACTATAATTAATCACTGTTTGGAAGTCTTCCATAAGGGCAGCCCGCTTAATGGAACTATAATTTCTGGTTTAAAAAAATCAGGTATCCATTCCTTATTATTCCCTTAGAATAAATGCATTTTTTTGGGTCGTTTAGACGTTGGAAGTTTCCACATTGAGCAGCCAGCCAGTCGAACCCGGTTCGAACGGACAGTGACAAGCCTGTAGTATCTAATGGGCTGCAAAGAACATTCGCTAACACATACGCATTTTTTTGTTTTGTTTTTTTGTACGAATTACCAGCCCGGCTTGGCACAAACAAATGCATGTTAGGTCATGCGTGGCTCATGTGAGACAAGACACGCCGTGTCTGATAAGCATTTAAGACACATCCGCCAGGTCACACAGACACAGACTTAATGCCAAATCATACCATTCAAAATTTAAAGGAGAGATAGCGAGAGAGAGAGAGANATCATACCATTCAAAATTTAAAGGAGAGGTGAGATAGAGAGAGAGAGAGAGAGAGAGAGAGAGAGAGAGAGAGAGAGAAGCGAGAGAGAGAGAAAGAGCGAGAGAGAGAGAGAGAGAAAAGAAAGTTTAATGTGTCTAATTTTCAAGCCTATTCGTTCGTGTGCCATCTGGTAAAGTAGGTTATAGCAATACAATTTACTATGAAAACTTTAATTATGTGATAATGATCTGGGCACAACATTATAAATGAAAGAAAAAAAAACGTGGATGTGACATCTGAACTAAAAAAAAACAACCAACAACAGCAGCAGCAGCACCACCACCACCACCACCATCACCAGCAAAAGCCTCATTTCTTCACGTAAACTCAGCCCCGCTGTCACCCCTTTTAGTTTTGAGTCACTGCGCCTTCATGAGAAGTGACAATTTCATTAAAGCCAGGGATTAAAAGACAGCGCGTGAGGCAATGCTTGGCCAAAGCCGGGCTCGTGCACAGGTAATTGCATGGAATGGAAAAAAGTTTAGAGTTTAGGGATGAGCAGTATACAATAATGAGGGCACGTGCGGCCGGCTCACGTCACGGGTCAGTGAAATGAAGCGCACGACACAGATCAAGATTCTTGATGTAGAAAGGCGCAGGAAGGGGTATAAGTGATGTTGTAACCATGCGACTAGTTCGTAATAGACTATTACCAAAAAATCAAGATTCAAGATTGGTTTTTTTTGTAGGCCTTTTCCCGGCCATTTCAGGACAATACACTTCTATAAAGAATAAAGATTACATACAGAAATCCAAACACTACAATAACTCTGCTGCACCCACCTCTCACCTGGCCTGATCCATTTTCGCTCGATTTCAGTCATTATTTCATTAAAAAATATTTCTTTCACACCACCTATACATATACCTCACATGAACATCCACTCATCCACCCATCCCTTCATATATATATATATATATACATACATATATATACATACACACACACACACACACACACACACACACACACACACACACACACACACGCACACAAAAACACAATCATACATTCACGCAGGCCATTCACATTGGGATTTAGTAATAAAATAATAATATGTTAAAATAATGTTTAATGTTTAATATGTTTGAAATAATTTTAAGTCATGTTGAAATTGGTGATTAGAAATTATGGTCTACAGAGCTGAAGACACAAACGGATTTTTTTTTTTTTTTTTTTTNGAGTATATTATGGATGCCAGAAAAATTAACGTTAACTGTTACGTGATAAAAGAAACAATAATTGTTCGTCTTACAGAGATACTTGGGCAGAAAGAATCCATAAAAAGCATGCGACCATAAATTCCAGAGATAAGCACATACAAGGACGAATTCATCTCATTATGTTTTGCAGGCATGTGGCTGGTTGACTCCAACCTAACTGTGTTATGTGTTATTAATAAAGTTAAACATGGTCCTGCCCAGATCCGACACAAACCTTTGGCAAAAAATACTATGAATGTATTTAAAAAGATGGTCAACGTTTCGTGTCTGAGCACTTTATCAAGACTGACAATTAAAATTAAGAGACTTATAGAGAAAAACAAGATGACGAAGAGTCTGAGGGCCCGAAATAGAAATAGAAACAGAACTAGAACAACTGAGAAATAACTGTATTGTGTTATTATTGTGTTTTTGTCACCGGGCAAGACCGTACCTTCCTTATTCCGGGGCTTCCCCACGAAACCATCACTTCCCCCACCCAACTCTTATAAACCTTCCTCTACGATTCTTTCCTCTTTGTTCCGTTTTTCTCCTCCTTTTCCAGGAAAGAGAATGGTAAAAAAAAAGGGGNGGGGGGGGGGAAGAAGGAGTAGGCGGCTGACTGTCGGGGATGTTAGTTACGGTCCTGTCACTGGGCCCTGGGCACATAAGGATCGAGGACCACACAGCGATTCCCAAATTGACATGTCGCGAATGGCCCTCCACAGTGGAAATGCACCACATCTGATCTACCGACACCTCAATACGCTATCCAAGTATCTGAAGAATTTTCTCACCCTAAATATATGACATTTGGTAGGCACTGACTTGAACACCACAACTTAATCTGACGCCAGACGTATAGGTTCATTCCAACTTCAAGGTAAACTTACTTTCAAATTAAATAAATTCCACACAAGAAATCAATTTTCAGGAGCAAACTTTGGATGAAATAAAGACCTTTTATAAAAGCTCAGGCTAGGAACGTTAACTTCCCCGGTTTTCTTTTTCGCTTGTGTGTGTGTACGTGAGTTATCTGTTCATAAATCATCGATAACAATACCACCGAACATGGAGGAGAGAAAAGCGGGAACCTGCAAAGGAGGCAAACAAATGTAAATTACGAAGATCTGGGCTTTACCAAAAAAAAAAGAAAAAAGCAGATAAAAGTTCTAAATGACGGGAATTGCCAATTTCAGCCATTTGCGGCAATCAGCGAAAACTCTCAAAGACCCCGGCACCACAATGGGCCCGAATAAGGCCCCCGGTGTACACGTCTATATGAACCCCCTGCACGTTTTAATCAAACTTTTGGCCATAAAGCAGCGGTGGGAGGGTTAACATGAACGACCACAAGGGTAAGCGAGGTATTGAGGAAGGGGATGGCAACCCGTGGTTTTACTGCTGCACGACTTATAGAGTGAAAATCGGCACTGGCGTCGTCGCAAGTTTTTGTCCATCCGTGCCAAAATTGCTGGTCTCTTGAGGAAGTTGACTCCGCCGGATTAAAATGGTGCGTCCCACTGCGCGCCGGTGCCTAATGGTGACTTGGTGGGCGCTGGACGATTGGGAGGTGTTTACGTCCGTGTAATTTATGACTGCGGGTGAGCTGCGGCTCATCACTTTCATACCTCCCTACCTCTTTCTCTCTCTCTCTCTCTCTCTCTCTCTCTCTCTCTCTCTCTCTCTCTCGGCGTCTTCAAAATGGTATTAGCATTTTTCTTTCTATTGTTCTCTCTGTCGCTTCTCACTATCTCTAGACTCTGCTTCATAATCTAAAAGACAGTCCCTATCCCCTTGTAGAAGTGGTGATCATTAATTATAAACACGATCTGTCTGTCTGTCTGTCTGTCTGTCTGTCTGTCTGTCTGTGTCTGTCTGTCTGTCTGTCTGTCTGTCTGTCTGTCTGTCTGTCTGTCTGTCTGGTTGCCTACGTGCCCGTTTGATATTTTGTCTATCTGCCTGCCTGCCTGCCTCCCTGCATTGCATCTCTGCTTGCCTGCCTGCCTGTCAAAGGCCCAATCTACCCTACAGTACTAGAACTTGAGTCCGAGGTAAGAGTCACCTGCGCGTTACAGTGCAATGGACATTAAACTTCAACCCTTCAAGACGTGGACAGATGCCGCATCAAGTGCGTTGAACACATTAACATCACACTCCTACCATCAAGATAGACTACCACGGAGCGTCTCATGCTTGGTAGAATGACTCCCCTACCTCCCTTCAACAAATCACCAGAACAAACTCCTCGCTGCTGGAGGCTGTGTTAGACCAGGTCCGCTAATCTCACTCACACTTCCCTTCTAACAGCTGATGGTCACTGGCTACCAAGATTTCCCAATGACGACCACGCAATGAGATCTCTTTTGCAGCCTGTCGTGACTTTACGGGGATGGCAGTTTGATGGGCGACATGTTGAGATGACAACAGACTTTGTCACTTAAATCTGAGTTCACCCAATTTAGTTGGAGGTTGATCTTTTGAAGTGGGACAAACATGTCACTGCGCGATGCAAAACCACGAGGCCCGAAAAAAACTGAGATGAGTGAGGATCATAAATGTTATTACCGCTCACTTCTGGAAAGATGATAGCCGAAGCCAATGAAGTTTCATGTCAAGGCTATTTTCTGGGTGCAAGCTGGACTGTAAACTGATTTCTAATATATATATAGTGGACTTATATAAATATACCTCAATATTAAGTATGAATTTCAGTAACAGTAACAATACGTTTATTGAGCTCAGACAAATTCAAGTTGTGAATGAGCAAAAGTAACAAGAATATTGTTAACAATTAAGTATTATGCAAGATATTATTTTTTTATCATTTCACGTCGTAGACCTCACACATGCAACGACACAGACGGACAGTTTACAGAGATACACAGGCACGCGCGAGCAAACACACATACACAGACACACAGAAACACACACACAGACACAGAGAGAGATAGAGAGAGTGTGTGTGTGTGTGTGAGAGAGAGAGAGAGAGAGTGAGAGAGACAGAGAGAGAGAGAGAGAGAGAAAGAAAGAGAGATAAATTTATAGTTCAAATGCTCGTACATAAAATAATTCACAGCGAATCAAATTACCCATACCTATGTATCAGCAGTTTGGCCCATTAATGGGGCTAACAAGAATCTCTTCTTCTGACACTTATAATTTTGTCCCACCATAAAGTCTAGACATCTGGAATCTTCAGAGCATACTGAATGGGGCCTAAGTCATATTTAAAGCTCTCTGGGACAACTGTAATTTCTTAAAGAGATGTTAAAGCCCCAGTTATTTCCAAACAAAAACAGGTGAATAATGCCTGTCCAGTAACCCGCGGATCGTCCACCCCATGGTCACACCACACCAGCAGCTGGCCACTGTGATGAGGTCACCTTGCTGGCCCCCGGTCACTTACGTGTTACTCGGAAATGACCACTATTTTCCCTCAAAGGCGATCCATACTAGGGTGTCCGAGTAGGGGGGCCTATTCAGTAGACGCTGATGGAGAAACTGTGAGAAGGCTGTGAAATACCTAGACGTATGGCCCCGTGATGGACCTCTAAGGCTATAGAAAAACCGCAAATTGACTATCGATCTTAGGGTCGGCCTCCGATGACAGCTAGAAGGTGCTCGGGAGGATTTGATAACCAGCAAGGGGGCTCCGAGGACGCTAAGAAATAGAAATAGAAAAAAAAAAAGGACTCTATCTGATGAAAGGGACTCTGTCTGATGATTTGACCATTAGTCGGGCAAGGGTGGCAATAACAGAAATGGGGAAAAAGAGACGGAGGGGATTGGAGTGGGAGGGACCAGAAGTTTTGTGTGAGATGTAATGGTGTATGGTAACTATAATTTGATATCTTATGTGAAGGAAAACAAAGTGTAGATACTGGGAGATGCAGGCGGGAGGGAAGATATATATCATCTCGGGCCCTCTTAATTGTTGATGGTGGCAGTTTACTCTGGTATAAGGTGGTGGTTCATAAGTATCATTATTACCTATAAATATATATTTTACAATTATTCATGGTCATAGCATCAGTAGGGTTAAAAGGACCAAATACAGCAATTATCAAAGAGTGGGAAACGATGTTTCTGGTTTAATTATAGAGGCTGGTACTGTTCTCTCAGTGACCACAAATAATTATAGAAAATAACGCCATTCAGAGACACAGACGGGAGAGATGGAGCAATATCAGTGATAATCTCACTCTCTAGAGCCGCATTACGCGAGGTCAAAATTATTTTGCTTACAATAACAATAAAATTAGTTACCTTATTTCCATGGAAACAAATTATGTCGTGACAAAATCTAGCCGCTTATTATTTTGTGTATATAATGGCATCTGTGGAAACACTACTATCAATGATTTGAGGGGTCTCCCTATAGTTATATGGCAATACGCAAGTTTACGGAGAGGACTGTCTCTACGTCGGCCACTGGTCAATACCAGAAAGATGTGCACAGAACTACACAGAGACCAAGACAATCAATGTTAACTTCCATCTCAACTGCTGTCTTCGCCGCTGCTGTGTTTAAGACACCACTGGGAAGGCCAGGGTTCCTCTGATACCACTACCAGTGTCGTGATCAAATTGGAAAGCCGTCCACTCTGCTTGGGCCATGACATTAGTGAGATTTTTGAATTGCAGGAGGGCTTACTCCTAAGTAATGAATGTGCAGGATGAGGGGAAACAAAACTTACTTAATTCAAAGTCCAATAACTTCTATAGGTATAGGGAAACTGGTATTTTTTTTTTTAAACACATTACCAGACTCTGTAATGATTGTGGCAGGTTTCGTTGATCTAGGTCACTAAGTGTTCCTACTTTTGTCACAGCAAAAGTACTTAAAAACACACATCAAGAAATGACATGTTAGGACCCTGATCTATGTGGCACACACACATCACACCTGGCATGCTATACATGTGTTTGTAAATTATAAGTCGTGATCTAACCATAGCAGCTAGTTATGTGGAAGTTGCAGTATTAGAAGACAATATCCGTCTGCTTATGGGCACCAAATATCCAACCACATAAATTTCAAATTAATGAAGTTGTTACGAAAAGAAGAAATAAAAAGAAAGAAAGAAAGAAATAAAGAAAGAAAGAAAGAAAGAACGAAAGTAAAGAAAGAAAGAAAGAAAGAAAGAAAGAAAGAAAGAAAGAAAGAAAGAAAGAAAAGCAAGACGAGACCAATACTCAACATTAATCTTGTCTTACATAATATAAAACCATCCTGGAAATCAAATACGTAAGACATACTTATACAATCTCATGAACACAATATCAATGATTACAAAAAAAAAACCTCTATTATACTATAAAGCTCGACTTACTTTAACCATCACTCACGACTGATTTTGGTTACGCTAATACCGAGATATTGACATTTATTGTCATAAATATTGTAGATGTAATGGCTATTTCCGGACGGTAATAAACTACACGCTCGACCACAGTATCGATATTATTCCCCACGACAATCGCCTGGGTCAAGGCCAGATGATTCGGGTTCGATTCGGTAGAAATGATTTTTATATAAAATAATAAAACAGAACAAGTGAAAGCAGCTGTTCCTTTCGCTTAACCTCACCGAGAAGTTTGTTTGTTTCCAGCATAATCGTCTTAAATATCCACCAATTCCCACAGTGTTATGATATTAAACGATAATAATAAAAACAAATACCAATACACTGTCTTTAAAATTAGGTTATATGGACACCTGTTCCTGGCATTAGATAATAATTTTATTTACTCGATAGATCTATTGGCACTGTACATGGAAAATATTTAATTCATGTGCTGTGGAGACAAAAAGTGATCCTTTACATTAACGGCTGTCATTGCTGGAAATCTGATTCTTTCTTTACGTTGGAAAGGAGGAACAAATATGAAAGATGGCTTCGGAAGATATAAGAAGAACAGAACTTGAGCTAGCATTCTTGAAAGAAAAAAAAAAAATCC
>JAWQUT010000292.1:523129-543766 GCA_033807755.1 Ellobium chinense | reverse complement strand
AACGTTGTGTTGGTGTTAAGGTGTAAGGCACAAGATTTTCAAGGATAGACCGTGGCGTGTGGTGGAAGCGGTCGGAAAGAAAGGTTTGATGGTGGGGGTAGGGGGGCATTGGGAGGGGGGCCGGGAAGGGGCTACACTAAATAAACTTTGATATGGAAAGACAGAAATGGAAGCGCTCAGCGGCCCACACTAGAACATGTTGGCTCCTGCTGCTAGCAAAAGTATAATATTTCAGATTATGATAGACATCTTCACAACTTGACAATTCCAAGTCTTGGGGGGCCAAGATGGCCGCCCGGAGAGCCCCCTCTGTGATCATTTTCCTCGGTCGCCTCATAACATGTTGTGACGTAACATGTCGTACGAACGGGTGTCAACAAAGCATTAATAATAATATGGGAGTCGTTTTAAAATTGAAAAAGAAAGGAATAGAGTGAGTGTGTGTGTGTGTGTGTGTGTGTGTGTTGTGTGTGTGTGTTGTGTGTGTGTGTGTGTGTGTGTGTGTGTGTATGTATGTGTGTGTGTGTGTGTGTGAAGGTCTGTCTGTTAGTGTGTTAGTGTGCCTGTGCGTCAGCCTATCTGCTTCACAGTTATTCAGTCAAGCACTCAGATAGTCTGTCCTTTTCTCTCGTTCTCTCAGTCCCGAAAATATAGCCAACTCTGCAAAACTGCACATCGTTTTACCGCATTTTTCGCTTTACCGCATGAGAGAAAACAGACGAGCATAATTCTCTTTCTAACCTAGGGAATCTGTTGTGTCCACGTCTAAAAGCTATTATTAAATACTTTTCCGCGAATAGTTTTGTAAATACATGGACATGTTTGAATAAAAAAAATAAAAAACCCCGAGCGTACATATTGCAGTAGAGGACTGTGGCCGTATGAATAATCCATATATTAGTTAACGTATTGCGTTAAGCACAGTGAGTACTACTAATGTCTTAGGAGTCTCCCGTGGTTACCGCAGTGCGTTAACACACGTAAGGATTTTGCATACGGCCACTGATACGCAAAGACGATCTTAGCTGACAAAAAGAGCATAATTTGTTAGTAAATGACGAGAAATAAATGCCTTCAGATAATGCCGTTTGGCTCTGACGTCACACTTTGAAGCCTACCCAAACCTTTGAAGTTTATAAGTTACTGGAATACAGACTATGTTAACAACAATACTAACATTAAACAGTAAACGTTTTTTTTTGTTTTGTTTTGTCTTTGTCTTCATTATTCAGTACGGTCATAATAATGCACAGCAGTATAAATTTCAACAGCTCATGTCGGTACACACAACAGAAAACAAAAAAGAAAGAATATGTGACTGTCTAGCCCACAAATTTATGCTATATACCTACCGCGCGCACGGAACATAAAAAAGACCGTGAAATCAAATTACTCACCAACTGTGAACAGATGTTGAGATGTGAAACAAAGCTTTAGAAGTTTTTGTGGTTGTTGCTGCACTCTATGTATGCATGATAATGGCGAACTTTTGGAAGGTCTCACAGTGTCAAATGATAACAACAGGCGCAATGGTGATAACAACAATAATACAATGACATCGACTACTGCGACGATGATGAAGAAGACAATAATAAAAACAACAACAGCAGCAGCAGCAACAGCAACAACAGCAATAACCACAGCAGCAACAGTGATAACAATGAGAAAAAAAAAAAGGGAAGGGTAATCAAACCAAATAATGTTGGTCATGGCGAATTTTCGGCGAATGAAACAAATCTATTATAATGATGATAAGTCGAAATTAAAAAAAAAAATACACACAACACGAACAAATCTAGCAATGTGGACAAAGAGATTTTGGGAAGATTTCCGTATTTGCGTCTTGTACCATCCCCTAAACGGAAGAAAAATTGCGTCCGTGAGGATTTAGAGACGAAGGTCTGGGAAGTAACTCGTGACATTCATAGGCAGTTCGCCTATCTCATTGGAGTGATTTTTCACGAAAGGAACACAACCATATTAGACAACGCAAACAAACAATGCCAATTTCAAGCGTTGGTGCTGCTTTTAAACAACTGATTTTGTGACTTATTCAGTCTGTGACATTTAATGGATAACCTGGGTTTTAGAAAGCACAAAAAGCCAAATTTGCAAATAGCCTACCTCTGAGGTAGGCAATCTGTTTATGACGGTAACGATATGGATATCTTGCGGAGACTTAAAAAAAAATTTTTGGTTGAAGCTGAAACGCTCACCATATTGCAAAACAGTGGTTACTACCTGATAGTAAGTTGGAAGTATTCTGGTGTTACATTGCACAACATCCACAGTGAAAACACGGTTTGTTATGCAACAAAACTGGCTTCTGATTTTCATACTGATTCTTGTGAAAGAATCATAAAACTTCACAGACGGTAACTCGCGGACAAAGCGAGTTAACATAGAGAAAAACAAAATTTAGTTTTATTCTCTGAACAAGAGGACAAACTAAGGACTGAATCGGTTACTGCTGTATAGCCAGCGTTACAAAATGTTTAGGTAAAGCCATGACGCCACAGTGCACATTATTCTAATTCATGTTACGGAAATTCACGAACTTAGCAACAAAAACATGTGATCAACTTAGGGCGTGATGTAAGAGCGAAACTGTAATTACGGCTTTTTAGACATGGATACAAAAACAGTGGCTGATATTGTCTGTAAGACCATAACATTTTGTGGCATGTTTTAATGTGATAAACGATCACAATATTCAAGAGGAACTTGATTAATGTGAAGAATACTAAACACCTTTATGCTAACGCTATCGCAATATATTCAAAGCTGATATCCATATAAGCTAGGCTCTATACGCTCCCCATAGTATGGGGCGGTATTGCTAATGTATATCGATATTTTCGATATTTAGGAATTTCAATTCAGTGTCGAAAGTATTGTACGTCTTGGCAATATTGAAGTCTGAAAATACTGAAAGGATCGGAAAAGTCGAACTATCAGAAGTAACGAACGCGAGGAGGGTAATGAAAAATTATCGAAATGCATAACTGGCACCAATTGTCAAAATCGAGGCAGAATCGATACTTTTGTTACACAGAGCTTGAAGACGTGATATCGCGATACTTAAAAATTCAGATATCGGCCCATGACTCATTCCCTATCAATGCAGGTAACAGCCTCGTCTGCAATCGGCAAAGTTTTATATCAGATCCCACAGCTCATATTATGAAGAGCCAAACCTAAAACTGAAACTCTTGTACCCTAAAAATATAAAATATAGATAACAAAAACCCTAGCGAGTTTCAATGAAAGCACTATGCTCGATTTCGCCGTAGGTCAGTCCTTTCACGATTCCATTTTCTTCTGACAAACAGTCCGTTCACTTGCGGCGAAATCAGGTTGCACCCAATCCATGCCCCCGACTATAAACATACAAGAGAGATAGAAAGAGAGAGAGAGAGAGAGTGAGAAAGAGCGAGAGAGAGAGAGAGAAAGAGAGAGAGAGAAAGAGAGAGAGAGACAGTGAGACATCTTTGACTCCATTTAGTCGTAACTCCTCATAAGACATGTGAACGATTCCGTTTAAGCATAGGGACTTTTGGCCTATTTTTCTTAAGTAAATACAATATGCCGTTATCTGTAAAATGTTGCAATTAACTGTGCTGCCATTAAAAGAAGTGGTCAATTAGAAGTGATGAATAAAGTCAGTTCCAGTCACTCATCTCGCACTCACCCTTTATCCTACCGGGTCTCCTCTGGAAAAAGCCCATGCACGAAGAGGTCATCTGCTGGAACGGGTAACCTCCAAAGCCAGGTGGAAGGTAGCCCGTGGACTCCGGGGCGCCGCCCATGTTGGTGGCGTAAGCACAAGACGGAGGCAAGTCATATTTGGAGTAGGGAGAGCACTGGAATTGGCGATATCCGGAACGATACGAATACGGAACGTTTTCACCCAGGTACAGCATTTCCATTGTCGTAGGAAGTCAGTCGTTGATAAGACTTAAATACCCTGTCCGCCCGGAAAATGGAAACGGCACAGATGGCGGGAACAAAGCAGAAGCTAAACCACGTAGCTCAAAGAAGAGATACAAAAAGTGTAACTCTTTTCGTCCTGAAGAGTGCGAAATTTCAGTCCTGTTTCCGGTCTCGACGATCTCGTGAGCTGGAATCGATGTTTATTATCACTAATTCATAGAAAGTATCAGTGGATCTGTACTTTACTTCCTAAAATATTAATTTATTCTTGGTCTTGTAGTTCTAAAATCACGGCGTGTCATGAGAGTTCTTTTCTACCATGTTGCCGAACAGCACAGTTCTTCCAGAACAGTGGATGTCTAAAGGACAAAAGCAGTCATAGCAAGCACCACCGGAGGATAAAGATGACACGTTGCTCTTTGTATCAAATCCCGAAGGAGATGACCAGATATTAAGCTGCAGAAGGTCTTGGCTCACGAAAGGGTCAAGGCAAGGAGTCAAAAGCTTACACAGTACATTTCAATTCTTACTTCTATTTAGATATATTATGCCGTATCATCAATGTTCAGGTGCCTATGTTCAGACATCATAAAAAGATGGTATTTCGTCATACTGTCAATAACAATACCCACCCACAATGTCACATCCGAATAGCAGTGCAAGTAGTTCTACCATCAAATATTCAAATAAACGCACGAAAAACCATTGTTCCAGGTACAGCGTGCAAAAGCAGAAGCAAACTGCAAATTAAGGACAAAATAATTCAGGATGTACCCTGTCAGCTTATCAAATTCAGGGGATTGAAATGGGAAATAAATAAAAAAAAGTAATGCTAAATATCTGTTAAAGCAATTAGCAACTCCAGCAGCGGTTTTATTTGTTAATGACAACGAAGAAAGGTCCGGCGGACTTAAATAATTACTCCGCGGGTCCAACTTGATTTCTTGCGCCCCATGGGAACTGAAATGATGGCGGCCCGACGATGATTTGAGTTCAGACTGGAGGTTATCGGCTCTAAAGTGCAGATTCGCTGAGAGATGTTTTGAAATTCCTCAAATTGCAGCTCTTCAGTCAAAATGACGTTTTATGAAAATTTCGTTAACTTTGTGCTGTGGTAATGGGAAAATGGAACTGAATAATGAGCTTGCAAAGAAATTTAATACAGTAATGTTTCATTTAAATAGATAATGAATTTGGTCTAAGAAATGAAACAATTTGACCGTTACAAAACATGCGGTGAAAAAAAGAAAAGAAGATAATTGTTGTATGATCATGGCACGTCGATGTAGTGCAACAGCGTCACGCTTTGGTGAAAATGATGAAGATTATGAATTTAATTAGCAAGTTCAACTCATTATACATGTACTGTAAGGAAGAAATCCAAAGAAAACTTCCAATAACCGATAGCATTACTACACTTTACTTAACTTCGATGTTGTTATTTATTTTAGCTTACACTTATTTGACCGATGAAGAGAGCTCCGTCTTTTGAAAATTTGAAATAAAATTTGAATATATCTTTACTTTTAGTTTATTATTATCAGTTTTAGTGCAGTTCATTTTACAACATATTATTGTAATTTGAATTACTACAAGCATCCATAGGATCCAGCACTGTCTGAAATTTTTATTACTCACCATTTTTTTTTTTAACGTCAGCTTATTTCTACTGGTGTGCAGTTATCAGGACATTTTACTAAATATCTACAGTTATACTACACAACCGGTGCTTAGTGCGAGAATGGTGGAAGTTAAAGAAGTGATTACTGCTGGCTCTGGTCTTGTTTTCATTACAATCGAACCTGGTCTGACAACTACCTGTATACTGCGACCACCTACCAAGAAGACCAGCTTTTAAGGACCATCGTTTACTTTTTTTTCTATACAATAAAATTAATCTGCATAATGCGACCAGCCGTCCAACCAGCCCACGGCCACCTTTCTCCATGTCCGAAGTCTTATAACCAAACGAGGAAACAAACTGTTTAAGGCGACCGCCAGTTAGCCAACTTGAAACTTCGTGGGTTATTCAAAGACAACGGCCGAATCAATGCAGAAAAATATGTTGAAGTGGGGTTTTTTTTTCCCTGAAGATCTATTTTTTGCGAGTTTAGCGAGTTCAACTTCATCTGCGAAGAAACGTCCCGCGGAAAAACGCGATCACTTTTATTAGGATAGAAGTTTAGGTGTGAATGTTATAAAGTGCACTGTCCGTTGAATGACACGTTTCTATGTTTTGAAAGTTTATGAATCTATTCAGAAATTAAAACCTAGTTTTTGTCAAATTCAAAAAACTATTTCTGCCCGTGATATTACGCAGCATACGCAAAAAAATTATTGTGACTGAAAATTTTTGCTGTTGCTGTTGTTCTTTGAGTGTAGAGTCACTCAGAAATCAGGAACTTATCGTCAGTGTACTCTGTCGCTGTATGATAAGATGCAGCGCGCACAATATCAGGCGTAATAGCTGACAGTTTTGTCTTTGTTGTTGCTATGATGTTGTAATGAAAGCTGATCTTTCTCAATATCTTACTGTGAACACACTGTCTGCTTACGGTAACATTGTGGTGACGCAATACACATGCAGAAAGTGAAATTCTCGTTACTATTAAAATCTTCACCAAACAAGAAGAAACTTTCCCCACAATTTTCCTACAGTCCGAAAGCCAAGTGAAAACTCCTGAAACGTGTTCCGTTCTGCTTTTGATATTTGAAAGAATATGGCAAGATAATTTTTCTTCCTTTATGGCCAGAATGATATTCGTTCATTTATTCATCTTCCAGTTTCTCATTTCTTTTCAACGTGTGAGACTGATGAAAGACAACTGTTAAAAATTGTCTGGGCAATTTAATAAACCTAAAGCTTCGGTACTCTTGAGTCTGTTTGAAAAAAAAATGCTGATGAAGTATATGTTTACAACAAATTAATTAATTTAAAAAAAAAAAGACGGCGTTACAAATGAATAGGCTCAGAAATATAGAAAACTTTTCCCTTTTTTTTTGTAAATGCGCAGCCAAGATCGATTTCTGAAAAAATTTGTTTTCAACATTCTTAACATAAAAAAAAAATATCTATCTATCTATCTTTCTAGTGTATTCGATGCCAGCAAATCGATGAGCAGAATAATATATTAAAAAATAACGTTTCCAAGATCCACAAACTCCTATTTTTCTCTAGAAAAATAGATATAAAAAAAAAAGTCATCTCCATAAATCTCCAACATATCAGATTCAATCACTCTCGCGACTGACAAGACGCAATCAAAGCATGCACGCGTGTTTAAACTTTCTGACTCGCGTAGACTTTCAGTAGACAAAACGTCTCGCCGTTACAATACACTTGGCTGACTTTGAATTCTGATGCGCTGCTCTCTCGCTCTACTCTCTACCAGAATCTAGTCTCTCTGTGGTAATGACGGTGTGACAGGAATCAATCGGCCGGTGTTGGAAGCGCTCATCTCTGGGTCATCCCTCATGCACAGGAATAAGCCGCGGCCCATTACCGGCCGGGGGGAAGCGCTGTCATGCTAATTTTATGCACGTCCTGAACGCGTCATAGCGTGACGTGAGGGGTGTCGCTTTCACATCGGGACACGGGTGCGCACCGGTGCGTCCTGCCGGAACGTTCAGTTACGACGATGACGGGAGAGAGGAGGCGTATGACGAGAGGACGATGGTGATGTCAAAAGTAACTTGTTGCATCATAACGGCGTGGGTTAAGGGACCAGATGACATTGAGATAATCGGTTTGACTGACTCCCCCCACGTCTTTTTTTTTTTTCCAAAAGGTGCTGATGTAGATGTCAAAGATTCTCGCTGTGCCAGACGAAATAATATGAGGAATCAAAGGTAACGGGACTGGCAGTGAAAGAAAAGGGGCACCAACCGAGACTTTTACTCAAACACAAATCTCCCGGACACATCCACGACCTGCAGAGAAAAAGTATTCAACACAGATTGTTGAATTTAGCCGGGCTGCGGAACCTCCAACTTCCAGCTACTGGCTCAAATCTGGAATTCCTTCACGTGTTGTAACTTAAAAAAGACTACTCATAACGAAATGATCGCTGAAATTACCTCCTTACGCACATGGTCAGTTCACCTATTTAAACTAATACTCATGGCTGAAAACAAACTACAAACTTAGATTTTCAAATGAGAATTGCGCACCATGAGATTCTCCACCTTCTTTCCAGCATTTAGTTTTATGCACTGAAATGCTTCTCCTTGACGCACTTACATTAAAAGCAATATGGCGATGTTTTTTTAAAAATATTATTGTGACAGCCGCGTTCTATGCTATAATATAAAATACATTGCTGTCAGCGCTCGCCGACCACGATATAATATCAAAAATTGAATATAAAAAATGACCTTAGAAATCTTATGCCTCAAAATGCTCCTTACATTTTCACGGACCAATACACCGTAGACACTGAGATTTTTGTGACTATGAGTGAGGGTGAAAGAGAGGGAGAGAAACTTCTCTAAAAAATAGATTTAGAAGAATTACATTGACTCAGATCTAGAACTACTCCACGTGCTGCATCTTAAACATAGACTACTCATACTGAAATCCCTTCCAGTGCCACTTTATTTACGCATGATCAGGTCACAGATCTAATATAATATCAGGGTCGCTACTCGTTGTTTTTTTTTTTTCATAAAATTCTTTGAACCTTCTGCAGTTTAATACAGTCTTATCTGGAATATGTCATTTTTAGCAGTGAATTACATAACTGACAGATATTTCGAAGGCAGTGTACTTGTATGTGCATAAATATCAATAACCTAGATCTAATATGTCTCTAAAATACAGGAACATATAAATATTATAAAGACAGGAAAATTTGATTTTTTTTTTCTATGGCACAGCTGTTTCCCAGACTGAGTCAAATTATATCTGAACGATACCAACCTTTTCTGATTTAAGAGAATCCTCTGAAGAGTGGCATCCCTCTAATATTTTTCACTGGTGAGTTTATCTAATCACGTGGTCATATTCAGTATTAAAACTGAACTGGACTAGTTCAGGCCTAGAATTATTACCCCTCGCGGTGGACTATAAATAAATATGACTACTCATACCGAAATCACTTCCGTTGTCATCTTCTTTACATATGGTCAGTTCATCCATCTAAAATAATTTTCGTGACTGGAGAGTATAGCAAGTCAAGACTTACTCATATTCAGTATTTAGATGAAGTGCACTGGTTTAAGCATGGAACAGACTACTCATACAGAAATCATCTTCGGTATCACCTAATAAGGAATGGTCAATGGATGACACGGTAAGGGCATCCTCTCTTCATAGAGGACTAGTGGTTGCCCAACTGCTCGAGGGAAGCCTTAAAATAATGAATCATTAGACAAACTGTGCATTCTTTCGGACTCTTCCCCCAAGAACTTCTATTAGTTCAGTCACTCTAGTGACCCGCTTTCATACTACACCATACCGGCACCAGTGAATGTCATCGGATGGACCTAAAGCTCTGTCCGCTTAATGTGGTCATGGCACGGCATCAAATACTGACATCGGAGGTGAAGATACGAACGTATCTTATACGAACGCTTGTCTGCTCACTGAAATACTTGCAGGTTATTAGGACCATTATTATCATGATGAAAACGTTTACAGTCAACTCTGCCTAATTGCAACTCGGCATGAGTTAAGTTAACAAAATTGCGTTTCATAAGAATTCTGATCATCCAGTGGTATTTCATTTTTATATAAAGGATATTGAAAATAACAGGATTCTGCTGTCTAAACAAAATATTGGGATTAAAAGCACTGCTATTCAGTTGTGTCGTTTGAATTTGAGAGAGCACTTAATATGGCATAGTATAATCCTTTACGCGGGTCGTACATGATGTGGCGTCTCTTCACCTAAATAACACTGGCAACAGCAACAAATTGTGCAGATAGAAAATGCCAGACGGGATAAACAGAGAAAAAGATAGCACTACGCAACTACTAACAAATAATCTATAGTACTACTAAATACATATTATGGTGAGTATGTAAGTCAAACACCACCAACGCTACTAAGATACTGTACTTTTCTGCTTCACCGAGATTCTGTACCACGCTCGAACACTTTCATGATTTCTCCAAGGTCTGATCACAGGACAAGATTGATTTTGATGATCAAACAATACTGTCAATTAATCAGAAGGATGATCTATACATCCACCTAAGTGAGGTTATCAAAGAAACCAATAAATCACTCAAGATAACGATCACAATCACTCTTGGGGTGTCGGCTCAGGCGTTTCCACAGCCCCCATGCTATACTGGACTCTCCATGGCGTAACAACAGAGGTATCCGTTTCCAGAAACGCTGTGACAAGAAAACCGTAAGACCACAACTTCGTTAAGAAAAAAAGGCCAAAATTCTGCTTGGGTGTAATCTTTCGTGAGATCAAACGGTTCAGAACGGTGCTGGCTGGAGGCGCTAGCTGGCCTCTAGACTATACCAGCCAACCAAACGTACCGTCAAACTTTCACTTTCTTCAGTGCTAAGGCTGAGAGTCTCAGACAAGAGGGAACGGAATCATCGGTGTATCGCTTCGGCTCGAGAAAAAGGAGTAGAGATGATGAGAGGGAGGGGGGAGGAGGAAGCAGTGGTAGGGGGTGGGGATGAGGGAGAAAGGGAGACCGACTCGATCATGAATTTTCATGCCGAGAGCGCGAGCATGACAAATGAGGGCGGAGAGCGAGGGCAAACTTGTTAGTAAGACAAGAGCCCGGGTGGAGAGCCGAAGAAAGTAGCTGGCCGGGGGGTTGGGGCAGAAAAGTCGTAGATGAAATCGAGAGACGACCGTGCGACGGATGGACGGACGACGGCGCTTGGATTTTTGGGGGGCAAAATCACCGAAAGCAAGGGAGAGGGAGTGGTGATGAAAAAAATATCTACCAAGACCGAGATGGAATTTCATCAGGATGGAGTGGAATAAGCATAAGGCACAAGAGAGAAGTTTGAAGCTTCCGATTCTATAGTTTGGTCCGGACTAATTTTGTTGATATTTTCATGTGCATTTATATCGACACTAAATACTCTGGTATTTGCCAATATCAATGGGGTTTTTGGTCCCTTTTTCTTCCCATTATAATTTTCCCTTTTTTTTAGACGCAGACTTACAAATCTGAGCTAGACATCAAGATCTAGTCTAATGTTGTTTATCTCTAGATTGCCTATCGGTCCCATGGACTCAATATCTACTGAGACTTGGCAAATACCGGCGTAGTCGGTATCGATATCCAAGAAAATCTCGAAAAATTGTGTAAGGATCATATTACAGTATGTCCTAACCAGAGCTCAAAGCCCAAGTTTAAGGATGTTTTAGATCATGAGTGAACAAGCTCAAGGCTATGATCAAAGATATTAATAATAGGAAGAGAAAGTAATGCATTATGCATACTATTTGCACTTTTTTTTGATGACTTTTTATCTTTTATCGTTTTCATTTAAGAATTCATTGGACCATCCTCGTGCAAATTCAAATTGATCACTATAGTAGTGATGCATACTCACTCTTCTCAGACAATGTTCAAGAAGAAGTCCAGCTGATCATGCAATTATGTAGAATATTTAACACGATGGCAATAATAGCCATGCGCTGATAATTGCCATTTTGACAATATCTTTCACTGTCTCTCGTCAGTTACCCAATTTTTTAGATAAATGGACTGAAGCAAATGTAAATGGAATGTTTTCTCCAAGGAATTTACAACTTGACCATGGCAGGAATCGAACTTACGACCTTGTGTGTGTTTGTGGGCGCACACACACATGAGGCTGAAAGACATCTTGTTAACGGAGAGCACGCCCAGACCTTAAATTAATATCATTATTATCATTGTTCTTGTTATCATTATTATTATCATAATATTATAGGTTCTATTATTAACAATATCAATACTTTGTTATTATTCCTAATACTATAAACATTATAATAAAATATTATTATTATTATCATCTTTATTATTTCTGTTATGATTATTATTAGTATCTCGAGTCCAACGCCGTTAAAACTACTCGTACCGGTACCACCTAAGAATGGTCCCTGGTGCTGGACGAAAGATTCGCTCCTAGATTGTGTGATTTGAGTTGGGAACGGAACGGTGCAAAGAGAAAAAAAAAGAAACTAGACGATTCGATGTAAGAATAACATGCTCACTTTGATGAGAAATATTGCCAAGCATTAGAGTGAAGGCAGGTCGTTGCAACAGAGTTCTACTTGCGCTAAGGATCACTCATGTGGCTTTCTTAACTTATAGGCTGCTGAAGATCTTAGTGAAGGAAAACTAAACAGTAGTTTTCAGTTTCTGTAAGTACTTCAATATTGTCATCAAGCTAACGGAAAGCAAGATGGGTGATGCCTAGCGTAAGCACAGCCCTATCGCAACAACCTGCCATTACTCTAGTGAAAATGACACCCTGCCATCGGGTACGACAAGGCACACGACGAACTAGATTAGAGTTGGATGATGGTTAAGCGCAGGAGGGGGGNNNNGGGGGGGGAGGGGGAACTGAGGGGCGAATCAAAATGCAAATGCCCCAATCCTGCAGTGACGTGCAGAGGATCAAGGGGGGCGTGATTCAGTCAAATGTGTTCATGCCCTCCATCGCGCATGGCCGGGCTAGGTGTCGGTGTTATCCGCTCACCCATTCGCTGCATTCCCCCTCCATTCCAGAAGCATCTCTCACTTTCTTCCCGTCTTCTGAGCTCAGAACGCCTTGGCTTTTTTAGAGAAGATAAGACAATAAGAAAGCGATAGTTAAGTTGCCAATGGGAGCGGTGGCTTCTAGAGATTTATTTGATGGTTTGAGCCAATGATGAATTGACGAGGGGTGTGGATGAATATTTCATTCTTCATTCTCGATTCCAGAAGAACTTCCAGATCTCTTGAAACGAAATCATGTGGCTTGACATCCCGCCTCAAGCAGATCTACGTGCCTGAGTTCATTACATAAGACAAGACTGAAAAGGAGAACTTGATTATGGACGTTTGTGTGAGGGGCGGTGGGGAGGGAAGGGGGGTGAGGGCGGATATTGTTATGGCTTTGTTCATTCTTTTCTGAGATTTAGATCCTATTTGAAGACGGTAGACAAATGTTAATGACAAGACATATGAATGAATTTGTCATTCATCATTCTCAATTCCAGAGGTATGTACGCGCTCTCGAAACCTTTTGGCTTTCGCCCTTCAGTGGATTCGGGTACGAGATTGGCCTTGCTTAGAAGTAAACACATACATTTGGAACAGGGACTTTGAGGTAATGGTAAATGACGAGATACATGAATGATATTTTCATATTCCATTCATGCAAATTCATACACCCAGGACCTCTAAAATCCTCTTGGCTTTCATCAGATAGAACAGATGCCACCGCCTGATCGTGCCAAAGGTTTCCTTTCGTTATTCTTGGGTACCTAACTGAATACCCGTTCTACGAATGGGAATGCCATGACTAGTCGAGGACAGAGGCCAGAGGTTTTAACTCGTTATTCTTGTGTACATATCTGAACTTACGACATTCGTAGAATGGGATGAGCATGGCTGCCCTTTACTGAGCAGTGAATTTGGAAAACTAAAGCTCACTGGCAGTTCTGATTCCGGTTGGAAAACAAAGGAGAGATGATAACGATGTTATATGTGCATGAATCAAACTGTACTTTTAAAAATGGATAAACGGCTATAGGAGAATAAAGGGTTTCAATTAAAACTTTTTTTCTCGCTTGTATTCCATAAAATAATATTTTTGCTTTATGGTATCATTTAACGGCCATAACCCGATTTTTGACTCCTGTTACCATTTTTCTTTTTTTTTAATATTCAACCCTGTTCGACAATTTACCAAACAGACCAGCAAATACTCGGAACTGAGTTACTATAAAACTATGTGAATACCCTCTTGATTTTGTGTTTCGAGTTTTAGAAATGTGTCCACATCCGAAAGACCTGTTCCATTTATTTTATTACTGTGGAGCACCGACATTTGCTGGCCAGGTGCATGACAACATCGCAGACCAAGAATGTTAAGTTGGCTTTATAAGGCAAAATCCCTAAACTTCTTCAAAAGTTTAAAAAAAAAAGGTCTGGCGTCAAGAAAAATGATTTGGCATTTTGTTATTTTTTGTGTGTGTTAATTTCCAAATGATATGCCTATCCATAACAGATGGATCTGACAACACTAATAATAACTATAGCAAGGTCATTGTCAGTACGTGTTGATGTGGTTCACTGGTTTGTTTCCCGCAAATAATTATACAGGGTCCAAATACTGGTTATATGATAAGTATAGAACGTAAATAGACAAATGGATGCGAATTTCAAAGGATGCAAAGAAGCACATATTTTAATTTCAATTGACAGGCTATGTTTAGCAATTTAAAAAGATTTACGGCGCAATTCACTTCCAATACAGCCGGCATTGCTTAATAATAATATCTGCTTATTTGCATATTCCGCTTTATTCGCACATTATTCCAAAAAAACAGAGGACATTATGAAAGTTACCAAACAACTGCACGATCTTTTAATCGCAACATATTTCGAATACACTTCAGCAGCTGCCATAAAGCGGAGTGGAATCAAGTGTTTTTGCCTTGACAATGACGTGGCCCCCGTCCCTCCTACTTGAGGATGTAATAAGCGAGGACCAGGTCAGAGAAAGGAATCTAGGCTAAGAGCTGGAAAGATGAATGATAAGAAAGGCCCCCTTAACAATAATCTTTCACGTAAACCTTGATTCTTCACTTGGTGTTTAATGGTTGACAGATGACAGAAGTTTATAATTGGCTGCACTCAGTCTGCACCAAGTGCCGCCGCTGTTTGCCCCCTCCAAACCCGACTTAACAGACAGTTTAGAACACATGATTTATTCCCTGGTGTACATGAATATGCATCATACGATACAAGACATTTCTGTCTTCCTTCTTTTTTTTAATTGTTGTTGATTCTTTCTTTTTCTTTCTTTCTGATCAACGTGTCGTGCCTCTCCTGCTCTCTCTTTCATTTTTCTCACTCGCTTTTTCTCTCCTGATTACCTATATTTCCTCCGCCGCGCCCCTTTTCCTTTAAGGAGCGTGGACCTTTTTCTTTCTTTCTTTCTTTCTTTCTTTCTTTCTTTCTTTCTTTCTTTCTTTCTTTCTCCTACCCTTTCACTTTCTTTCTATCTTTCCTTTGAAAGTAAACAACACCTAGCAACCATTCCCAAACGTGCACACATGAAGGAAAACCTTCTTTAATCACCGTAGCCTCATTAAAAACAAAGAAGAAACTGCCGCAGACCATCAAAGGCCAGCTGATACTCTACTCCAGTCGAACTGGTCAGGACAGAGAAACTAATCAGGCAGTGTGTTCAAACGGCTGTTTTGATCAAAGGAACTTTATGCTGCACAGTTCTCCAGCAAGCTGTCAATGTTTTTTTCCTTTTTTTTTTTTGGCCTTAACATAGAGGAGGGATGTGGAAATGAAAAGAAAAGAGATGAACAAAAAAGAAGGTAAATTCACAATGTATATAAATTGTGAATTGTATAGATGATAAGCTGCAAACACTATGCACGACTGAGATCATCAGTGTTGTATAATCTAGATAGAGTAGTTTATATAATTATAACTTGAATTCTACATAAGAATAACCTTCCCTGATTCATTCGCAGTCATAAAAATTTCCAAATGTAGCGCGTACTGGTCCTTGATTATATAATAATATAATTTATATATATCAAATTTAGTGTGAAAAATCCAATATTTCAAGTTCGTTAATATATAGGAAGCCGATGTAGTCGTGAAAGTAACTGGCTTGCAGGGATAAGACAATGAAGCCCTCCTTACTCAAACCCTCAATTAATGAAGAATGATGAAACAAGAAAAAGACACTTCATCACATCATCATTATCACCTCTGATTAATAAAGAAACTCATCAAATCATCACCATCATCATCGTCATCATCATTCAGGGTGTCATCTTTTCAGACATCCCATCCCCGAACAATCAAAACAAAACAACAACAACAAAAATGACATAACTCCTTGTGATTACAGTTATACAATCTTACACAAGAACTCCGCACACACGAGAATAAAAAAGCAATCAAACTGTCGACAACAGTTCGAAGGACGAAAAAGAAACTGCGGGAGTGAAGAAGAGAGAAAATTATTATAGCAATGTCGCCGTTTTATTTATGGTGCAATTTCCTGTCTTCCGGTGACGTCACGGAAGGGAGTTAACTCTGATTCGGGGGAGCCACTAACAAATTGTATCCCCTGGTGGCATCAGCGGCATAAAACAAAGTTAAGAAGCGCCATGAATAAAACAAGAGTGTCGGAGGGTTGATCAGCAATTGTTATGGAATCCCTGCCTGCAATTGTGTTCGATAGCTCTCGGTGTCTCAGCCCTTTCTTCTTAAGAACATTATATCCTTCTTCTGCCCCCCTGCCTCCTCTCCCCCCGTCAAAAAAAACAAAACAACACACGCGCGCGCGCACACNCACACACACACACACACACACACACACACACACACACACACACACACACACACACACACACACACACACACACACACACACACACACACACATCTCGTCCTCTCCATCCCTGCCCTCATTCCCTATGTCTTGAAAGTTGAAGGAGTGCTCATTATCATATAATTTATGTCATTACACCTTATCTGCCTTCCGGGCGGCCCTGCGTGGGGATGGGGTGGGTTCGGGGGACGGAAGAGTACGCTTTGATATTACCAATAAACTGCTTAATTATCTGCACGTTTTGCATCGATGCGCAAAGATAATCAGTATGTCAAAATGATGATGATGATGATGATAATGATGATACTATTAATTCTTGTTTCATTCTTTTGATAATGGGCTTAGAGCCGAAACGTTTAGAAGTAAATTTCGTTCTTATTCCTTAACTAGATTTTTAATAAATTCCTTGGGTTAAGGTTGAGCTTTTAATTTTTTTTTTCAGTTTTAAATGATGATAATGATGGTGATGATGACGAAGATGTAGCAGCAGCCTAGATAAACCTCCCCACTAACCCCCCCAGCCACTCTCCTCATTTCATGATTACCCTTCCCTCCTTCCCTCAACAACTACTATGTCACCCTCTCCCCTCCCACTCCTACCTCAGCATCCATATGCAACGGTACTATTATAATGATGATGATGATGATGATGATGATGATGATGATGATGATGATGATGATGATGGATATCATCATCATCATCATCATCATCTGAAGAAGAAGAAGAATCACTTTTTAGATTCGAAAATTTGTAATTATTTTATATCACTATATAAGTCCATTTTGTATTTTAAGTATTAAAGTGTATTTTTAATCCTTCGCTGGTTAGGGCAAAACTTTTTAATTTTTTTAATGTGTTCCAAATGGTGATGATGATGATGATGATGATGATGAAGATGATGAAGATGAAGATGATGATGATGATGATGATGATGATGATTTTAGCAACGAATGAATGTCATTTTGTTTTTAAGTTACAAAGATCCAACATTTCGTTGTAATGGTTCCTGCATTTTCATTAGCTTTAATTATCTTGTCATCTTAAAACA
Organism: Ellobium chinense; assembly: GCA_033807755.1. NCBI lineage: Eukaryota > Metazoa > Mollusca > Gastropoda > Ellobiida > Ellobiidae > Ellobium > Ellobium chinense. The sequence goes on along the minus strand of JAWQUT010000292.1, from coordinate 526,242 downwards.
TACTAACATGACTGACGACGGGGACAGTTAACCTAGATTACTAACNTTTACCTGCCTTCCGGGCGGCCCTGCGTGGGGATGGGGTGGGTTCGGGGGACGGAAGAGTACGCTTTGATATTACCAATAAACTGCTTTATTATCTGCACGTTTTGCATCGATGCGCGAAGATAATCAATCTGTCAAAATGATGATGATGATGATGATAATGATGATACTATTAATACTTGTTTCATTTTACTGATAATGGCCTTAGAGCCGAAACGTTTAGAAGTAATTTATGTTCTATTCCTTAGCTAGATTTTTAATAAATCCCGTGAATTAAGGTTGAGCTTTTAATTTTTTCTAGTGTTAAATGATGATAATGATGATGACGATAATGATGATGATGACGAAGATGTAGCAGTAGCCTAGATAAACCTCCCCACTAACCCATCAGCCACTCTCCTCATTTCATGATTACCCTTCCCTCCTTCCCTCAACAACTACTGTGTCCCCCTCTCCCCTCCCTCTCCTACCTCAGCATCCATATGCAACGGTACTATCATTATGATGATGATGATGATGATGATGATGATTTTAGCGATGAATGAATGTCATTTTGTTTTTAAGTTACAAAGATCCAACATTTCGTTGTAATGGTTCCTGCATTTTCATTAGCTTTAATTATCTTGTCATCTTAAAACATACTAACATGACTGACGACGGGGACAGTTAACCTAGATTACTAATAATCGTAACAGGACGCACATATTCTGGAAAACATCTATTACCTCTTAAACATCTACATCCCACACGCAAAAAAAAAAATACTGCTCTGAAAGTGTGGACTGCTCGTAATTAATTAGCACCGCTTTTAGCAGTGGACCTCGGATAAAACGGGGTCATCGAGACCAAACTATTTCTACCGTTAAAGACGTGGTCTCGTTGAAAGCAAGGTCCGTTGTAAACATATTAAGATGATGGCAATGTCTCCTCCAGTTACAAGATGTGGTTGACAAGAAGTGGGTTTTGTAATCTACGTCGTTGGAAGCATGGATCCAGGTTACAGACTCCTAATTGGATGAAAAGAGACTGTTATCATGTCTTAGGAGGACAGTAAAAAAAAAAAAATGTCTTTTGGACAGATTGTTGAGAAGGGGTCCTAGATTTGTGAACCAGCCTGCAAATTATTTGCATTCTCTCCTGATTTGTAAACTAAACCCAAAGTTTGGGATATTTATTTAAATTTCGGTGTGGTCTTCTGTGCGGAGCACTTGTCGTTAAGGAAACTAGTTAGCTTGTTTACGCCTTTCGATGTATGGGTTCGTAGCTCGAAAACAAGATGATAGACCTATATCTTAAACATCATTTTAAAGAAGCTCACGGAATACTGCAAACTGGGAAAGAAAACTTAGAGAGCGTGGACCCTTTCTCGTAAGTGACCGTAGAGAAAACAATTTAATGGCTGAAAAAAGACAAAATAGCTTTAGGCTTTTGTGACTCTAAACAAGACCGTTGTTAATGAGGCCCGGACTGTATCATGAGTTTATATTCCCGTGTATGCTGTTGTGCAACGTATAGTCTAGATCTAAACCAAGTAAATGACGCGGAAGATGAGGGTATTGGCAGTGGTGACAATGCGGAACATTGCATTTATCACGTGCTGCATCATCTACTGCAAAGTGAGCCGGAAAAATAGCTTTTGTTACTGTATGTTTGTGAATATATAAGTCAAAGAGTGGCAAACGAAGAATGTGCAAATGATGAGGGAGTGGTGTAGATGAGTTGCGAATGAATTATTGAAAACCGTTGCTCAGATTCTTTCACTGCGCACGTGGCAATGCAATAATATGATGTGAGCTGTATAAAATTATTGTCGTCGTTGTTATTGCGGAATTTAGCATCATCCATCAGTTTCCATGGCAACGCCAATAGCATGTTTACGCTTATGATATACAAATATTACACTTCAACACGGACGCAACAAAGACTCGGAAAGACTTCATGCATGGAGCATGGAGTTTACATGATAATTCAGACATGCGAAGTTTATTTGTTTATCTCGCTTATTCACTTACAAGTTTACATTCGCAGCCTCAGCTTTTATCGGCAGCACTCACCCACTCTATAACATTCCAACATCAAAACAGAAGATTACATCACACTCCCCCCTAACCCCCACCCCTCTCCCCGGTCTCCTCCTCCCTCCCTGTCTGTCTTTTAATGCCCTTCCATCCTGTACCCCTATTACATGTCCAAGAAAATGGCGTTATTTAGAGCTGCTTCTCCAGGAAACCGCCACAGAGGACCTCCAGAATGCCGGGGATGCCAGAGACAATTTGCCGAGCCACTGAAGCGAGACCCGCGATGCTGTCAACTCGGACTCGCCCAGCCCAATATCGCCGGGCCAGCCTTCAGACCCCGGGGCCTCAACCCACGGCCCTGGCCTCGTGATCCGTCCTCGCGGTCCCTTGTAGGCCCCACAGTGGGGCTAATTGAATGAAATCAAGCCAATTTGGGGCCAGTCGAGATTCCCCTCGCGAGAGTCTGACGCTAAAATAGAGTTGAGCACATCAGCTCATTTTCGGGGTCCGTTATCGACAATAGGGGAAGGACAGAACAGTACAGGACAGGGCAGGGCAGGGCAGGGCAGGGCAGGGAGCCGGCGAATGGGAAGGAGGAGAATGGGCACTATGACGGAATGAGAGAGGACAAGATGACGGCTGGGGAGGAAAATGGAGAGAGGAGAGGGGAGATGGGAGATGGGAAGAGGATGGTCTACATCTAGGAAAACAGAGGAGGTTAGGTTGGCTCGTTATTGTTGTGGAAGAGGGGGAGGGGGTAAATCTATCTATAGACCCCTGGAGTATTTACCCTATTTGGAGACTTCTATGCAAATCAAAGAAAATAAATTCTCTAGATGTAGGACAATAGGTTCATCTATGTGGATTTTTTTTTTTACATTGAAAGACAGGAGAAAGACGAGAATAGGATAACATGATATTTGGAGAGAGAGAGAGAGAAGGAAAAGGAGGAAGTGAAAGAGCATTATGATGGCAGGAAGAGCGGGTGTGTTGGGCAAGAGAGGGTGGGGAAGAGAAAGAAAGAGAGAGAGAGAGAGAGAGAGAGAGAGA
>JAWQUT010000292.1:482966-494581 GCA_033807755.1 Ellobium chinense | reverse complement strand
GTTGAGTTTGTGTTTTACGGCGTGTCAACACGATTACGGCTATATTACGCCCTCATGGTTACTGTGAACGTTTTTTAGTAGAAGTTTCCTATCAATTTTGTCCGGACAGCGGCCGCTAGGCCTACTCTTTTACGATTTTAAAACTGCCAAGGGATTTTTAACGTGCGCAACGTGCACACGGGACCTCCTAGTTTTTCGTCCTTATCCGAGAAGACAAGACGCCGGCTTTCCTACTCTAAAAGCCAGAGTGTGACCGTCCTATCGGCTTCAAAACTGCAACGGGCGTCACTGTTGCAGGGTCACACTCCTAAAATATGCAGACACCATGTTTTAGGTAAAACGTTGTAGTACACAAATATGTTCGTTGTATGTTATGATTTTATATGTTCGTTGTATGTTATGATTTTATATGTTCGTTGTATGTTATGATTTTATATCCTTTCGTATAGACCTATGTCTTTAATAAAGTTTAAGATGTTGTGTGTTGTATCAGTAGTAAATAGTTCTTTCATTGAGGATGAATGTTTGAGATTTTTGCGGGCATCGGTGAATTCTGCACACTCTGTCATGATGTGAGATATGGTGAGGTGACAGCTGCACCCTATGCATTCGGGTGGATCCTGTGTGTGTGTGTGTGTGTATCTATCTGTCTTCTTTGGCTGTCTGCCTGCCTCCCTCTCTGTCTGCATGTCTGTCTGTCTGTCCGTCCGTCCGTCCGTCAGTCTGTCTGTCTGCTTTGTGGAAATAGTGAACTGTAAGTAAGCACACCTTTCACCACCGTTCTCCTCCCCTCCACCAAAGAGACCCCACCTCATAATCAACATTGCTCTGCCTATGAGTATGAGCTGAAAAGACCAGTCTCTGTTAAAGGTTCATTTGGCGTAACCAGTTTGGCGTGAACTGGATAATCCTTCAAGCTAATCCAGTCCTATAACACAGCCCCGTAAGCCTTCCCGTGATCTAGAGATTCAATCTTTATAGTATACGTATAAAGGAAATTCGGAAATAAATAGAGAGCACAGATGTTTTGTTTGGAACATATTCACTGCATACGATTTTTCTTCCCGGTTTTCATTGATATTTTCCCCTCAAGTCTTTGCCTACAGTTTTAAAATGGCACACATGTTGCATTCTTTATTGCACATCTGTCTTTATGTGAACACTTTATCAAACTGCTAGATTTTAATTTATCTTTAAATGTAATTTTTATTTTATTTTGTTTTATTTTGAAATGTTCTCCATTACTTCACGTGTTTCTTTAAAATTAGGTTTAATAGTAGAAAGTCATTGTTATGGTGTTACCATTAAACTAAAGTTTACATTTACATCTAATCAAAGAACAAAAAAAAAAACGAATCAAAGTATGCATGAAACAGGTCTCCTTTCGCAATTAGATCTATAGAGGTTTGAAATAGGAAATTGAGATCAACATTTATGTCAGCGCTTTCGACAAAGTTTAGTATTCCCATAAAGTCACATTGTAATTATGCAGTTAGGATCATGATGCTGGCACCGTTTTTAGTTCTCAAGTTTTTGGTGACTGTCCGTGACAATGTTCAACGTGGGATGCTGTCCAAAAACGACATCGAATCTGAAGCTGGACCTGTCAATCAATGCCACCCACCCCAATGGATGTGAGTGTGGGCAGATGGGAAGTATATTTTATCATATTTCCCTCCCCTCCTTCTTCACATCTGGATCCATTCTTCCCCCACCACCCTCAGATCTCTGGCCAAATCCTCCCACTGCCTCAGCTCAGACTTGTTTTAAGGCAATTCCAGCAGAATACCAAGTCAGTAACGCTACTTTCTAAAAACCTTTTACTTTCCAGTGATCAGTTTCGTTTTATATTTAAAGAATAAATCAACCCATGTTAGAAACAAACCAAAATTAATCGCTTGTAAAATCAACGCTTTTCAGAAATTAACGCAACTGAGTGGCACTTTGCTGGAATTGTCCTTTAACTTTACTGTGCAGTGCTACGAGCGTCACTTCCGTGTTTTCGATTTCACGCCTCTTACAAATTTAGAAACTCAACCACTCCAACGTAGACTATAACAAAATAACATAATAGTTCTTTTCCACTGTAGAGATTCCATTGTACTGTATGAAAGGCCGGTGATAATACGGCCCATCCGTATAATGATTATAATCCACCGAGTCTAATATGACAGTTCTTTTGTGTAAAATGACAATCGACGGTGAAAAGAATTTTTTGCTGACTCCTATATGTCATGTGCACCCAGTGTAAGTAATTGGGTGGCTCAGTTGTAATGGCGCAGTGAAAGGACCCCGTAACACTCCTCAGTACATTCAGCCACTGTTTTCTGGGCTCAAAACACAATAAGGCATTTTTAGGAGGGTTTAAAATAAATTCATCATGCTCATTCCACATTTGCCAAAGTCACCATTTTGAGGTTTTGAGAAATCTAGCGCTCTGAGCTCGTTGCCCAGGACAAAATAATGGGGTAGATGTGGGTTCGCTTTGGAAAATTGGGAATACCGTATCAAAACAAAACCTTCTGTTTTTTCATGAATGGTTAAAAAGATGAATGGAAGATCAGAGTAGTAGAACCAATACAAGGCATCCAAAAAAACCCCAACAAAACCCACCAGAAACCCCCAAAATTTGACGAATATGGAATGAGCATGACATAATGTCTCATGCAACGTTACCAACCTGATTATTGCCATGTCACTAAAATCTAAGGCCAGATTTCACTGGACACCCTTTTTACAACTTTGATGCTGTACCTGATACTTCTAAAGGCACTTCACAATTTTAGGAACGGGTGGGACAAAACAATTTCTAAATTAGATGTATTAAATTAACCAACAACAATAAGGAGGAAAAAAAAAAACATGCAAAGTCTTCTTTACGTAGAGCTCGACCTAAAAGTACACCAACATATGTATTTGAAATATGAAAATAGATTCATCTAAGTAAAGACAGTGTCCACGGCCATACTGTGGAAGACACTTGTCTTTCGTTGATAAAATTGAATGGCGCAGCTTTAAATTTGTACTGAAAGATTTTATTTGCAGACTGTTAGAGCGACAAATTAATGAACACAGTAAACCTGCTCACTGCAGTGGGCGCTATTTTTGTATGAAGGACAGAAATGATTGTCCTTGTAGAGGAATGTCATCCTGTACAATCGCTTTCGCCGAACTTGCAATATTTCCGATTGTCATTGACAGTCTTGTACATAGTACATTGTACGTCTTTCATTGACAATAAATGCTGTAAATTAGTGAGTATATTAAACTGATCCTTACAATCTGCAGAATTTTTTGTAACTGTCAAATGATGACTGTAGAGCCCCTGGCTGATTAGTTTATTGATGATGATAATGAGTTGTAATCTCTGGTGTATTCATTCCTTATTTTTTGAGAGGTGGCTAGTAGGGTGTGAGATTCATGACGGTAATGGGTGAGGGGAGGAAGTTAGAAGAAAAGGAGTGACGGAGAGGAGAGTGGCAAAGAAAGAAAGAAAGAAAGAAAGAAAGAAAGAAAGAAAGAAAGAAAAGAGTGGAGAAGCAACATTAACAGAGAGAGAATGATTAGGAAAGAAAAGGAGAGAGAGAACCAAGAAATAACATCACGAGAGAGAGAGAAAAAGAGAGACAGCGAGAGAGAAAGAGAAAGAGAGAGAGAGAGAGAGAGAGAGAGAGAGAGAGAGAGAGAGAGAATAGAGTAGAGCTGGATAGACAAGGCTAAGGAGCTTGAACAGACCACTGACGTAAGGTTTTGCAACATCGTTTCAATCGGGAAGCCAAGCTGAAAATGAAGAATAAATACGTACAGCAGGAGTCAAAAGGTGAAAGCCCTGTCCTGAATATAGTGGATTTTAGCCTGTGAGATGACCTGGGGGTAATAGCAGTGTAATGGGTGGCTTTTCTTTGAGACAGGTCGTAACGACTTTTCCTTGCCAATTCACCATTACCCACAGCAAGTTCCCTTCAGGCTGCCGGCGCCTCTGGTCTTAATCCTCAGAGGCGGCGCACATGACAGCTCTTCTAGCCTAACACCATCCAGACGGGAGAATATGGCTATGTCGGGTTTTGTTCCTCATTTTCATTTCTTTTACTTAGTATAAATATTGGGAGAAACATAATTCAGAAATTGTTTTTCAGAAATTGTTCTTCAGTTAGCTGGGTGACTGTAACAAGGTCTCGCGATCAGTCTGCCTGTCTATAACAGCTACCTGCAGCTATAATGAACAGTTCATATCCCCTGTCTCTCCCTCAAACATAACTTAACCTGTCTATCACACTGCACTGTGTCTAACAGCCATACTGGTTCACTGTCTTGTCCCTTGTGTGGCCCTTATTGAGAGTACCTATTCAACCCCGAGGTCAAAATCAGATGCCTTTTATCTGTGGTAACACAAATCAAGATAGTTACCTCATCGAGCCAGATTACCCAGTAATTTCTCAAGCGCTCTAGAGAACACAGTCGTAAATTACAGCATCGCTGTCAGTTGTAGGTGCCCTTCAAAGGTTCACAAGTTTATTGGATTTAAACCAGAATCCAGTTAAAGTACATATCTGACACAATTTGCATTCATGACTATTCAGTCTTACTACCAAATAAATAAAACCCAAAATTACTCTCCTTGCCCATAGTCAAATACCAATTTGTGAGACGAATGAAATCAGAAACAGTAATGCTAACGAAATTCCTTTCCAGGGCACCTACAAACTGCTGGGCGGGGCTGAACCCAACTAGCCACTGTTTCTGTTCTTTCTCAGTGGAACACGCAACAGGAACAGAAACATTAGCTAATAGGGTCCTGCCTTTTTTTCATGTATGAAGTTTACTTTCCTTAGTTTTGAGATACTCTACTTATTATCGGGGTCCAAAGGACGTAATGTCAACAAATCCCTTCATGTAACATCCATATTTAGTAAAGAGGTACACGTATTATTTATTTACAGTGATTTTAATCCAGGGACGGCAGCAACCAGTGCTTTCATTTTCAGACATCATGACTGCCAAACATGTCTTTGTTCAAAGTTACAGAACTTGTTTTATAATTCTGTCTGTTTACTTCTTGAGTAAACTATACTATTTTGTTTTTTTTTCCTTGAGTTCATTTTCAATTTTCCAAAAAATTCAGCCTTCTGTCATCTCTTCTGTTTCACTGGTGTATCTTGAGGGCTGTCATTTATGAGCAATTTCGTGAAAGAATCAGCATCTTGAGACGCCGTAACACTTCCAAGGGTTCTACACACAAAAATGACGCAATTTCCTTAGTTATGCTGATGTGTCAAGAAGAAGCATTTCCGGTGCGTAAAACGAAGTGCTTGAAAGAGAGTGTAGAACTTCATAGTGAGTTGCTTTCATTTACCCACTCTATTTTGATTGTGTGTTTTCAGCAGACACCACCGTTATTTTCAGGGTGTTCTCCGGATAACCTTGTAAAAAAAAAAATTCTTGGGACCGGGGTAGCACAAGGAAGTTAATTTGGTTTTTCTTCTTTTTCAAGACAATATGAAATTCGAAGTCGTGAGGTTCCTCCGTATCTTTCTGCTGGCAACGCCCCTGTGACTTGTCCAGCTCCTGGACAATGAATTCAAAGGTCAACACCGTCAAGAAGAAAGGTCTCTTGTTCACCCCTCTCTCTGCTCTCCCCTGGCTCTCGACTAATTCAAACTGGACCTCGGGTATAATGAATCTACCTGCCCGACGAGTCTGCAGGGTCTGAAGTTTGAACTGCGAACCACTTTGTCAGCAATGACCAGGCACTCGTAGAGTAGGAGACCTCCCCATTCCTCAACCTGGGATCTTTCGTATCTACTGTTTTTTAAGGTGTAGGTATAAATTATAACAAAAAGGCCAGCTAATGAATGAGTGTGTCGCTGGGTCCCTGACATTATCAAGACGAGCACCACAACACTGACACCAACCCACCAACCCATAAACAAAGCTGATAATGCTCAAACATCCACACCCATCTTCCTTGCCCCCCCCCCCCCCCCCCCNCACCCAAATCCCTAAACCACACACATACACACACGCCAGCACGTGAGCACCTCTACGATCTGAAAGTCAAAGATAATGTCCATAAATAAACCCAGATTTAAGACACTTCTATGAGCCAAAGAAAGCAACTGTTTTAAATCGCTTCAGCGAATCATAGTCCTCGACAATGGATACTGAATTTGACGGTCTCACAGAACTTCTATTCCCGATTCGTGTATGATTTATCGAGGGTGGTTCAAAATTCGAGGTCGCTCCATGCAGTGCATGGAGCTCAATGGCCAAACTTAAGCCTAGCCATGGCAAGCTGAGAGAGGCTTGTCACAAGCTTCCGCAAAGCCGGGCAAAGACGACTTAGAAAAATACAGGTGAGGAATGGGAAGAATGGAAAATAGAACCCGAACGAGTGGAAATTAGGCGTCTATGAGTGAAAGAAAGGGGGGAAAAGGTGAAAAGAACGAGCTACGATCTGGAAGAACAAGACCTCGAAGTGGGAAAATCCGAAAATAATGGGCCATGGTTTTCATCCTGTCCAGTCTGAAGTGCAGAGTACACACATACATCCTGGGCGAATGTTTAAAGGAAAGATCTAAGGCATGATGTCTCGGATGCGTGAGAAAGTTGCCCCCCCCCCCCCCCNCACCCAAGGCCACACACGCTACTTATGACGACCCTGAAAATAAGTGACTTTGGTCTGTGATCAAGTCAGGACGTCGGTACAGCCAAAACGGTCGCTCTCACACCTAGTTATCCGAGTGCGATAGCTCAGTTTCGCGCTGATTCAACATACTTGTGCTTACTGGTCTACAATTTTTTAGGTGAAAATAGTATAGTAGTGTGGACCATTGTCATAGTGATAGATATATTAAACAGAGCAGCCTGGCAGTTATCGCACAATCTCCATCACTATAACTCCTCTTCTCATTCTCATTTAAAGTGCCGTAGCTGCAAATGGGTAATATGAGAAACAGCGATATTACAGTTTCATAGATGTTGCAATAATGAACTGTAGAGAGAGAGAGAGAGAGAGAGAGAGAGAGAGAGAGAGAGAGAGAGAGAGATAGAGAAAGATACACACACACACATACGCGCGCGCGCACACATACACACACACACACACACACACACACACACACGTACATTTGCACATACACTTCAGGTCAGCTGTAAACATGCCGAAACCAATAGCAAGCCATAAAAATATATTTCTTCCTTCTTTCGTCTTGCCATCTTTTCTTCCCTACTTTCTATTCTGCTGTGATCAGTGTTGTACTCCCCTACGTAAGTTGTGAATCTACAGTTCCATGACCTAAAACCTACAGAGTTATGACTTAAAGCCACAGTCCGATGCCAAACTGTGCCATAACCTAAAATTCCTACAGTGCCATGACCTAAAAAACCTACAGTGTCATGACTTGGATCCACAGTGCCATGAATTAGAGCTACAGTACCTTGACTTAACCTACAGTCCCCTGTCAAATTGACAGTGCTATGACCTAAAACCCACAGTAACATGACTTTGATCGACAGTACCTTGACTTAAACCTACAGTTCTATGCCAAACTACGAGACTAAAAGCGACAATGCCATGATCTAAAGTCACAATTTCTTGGTCTAAACCTACAGCCCCATGCCAGACCGACAGTGCCATCACCTAAAACCTACAGTGCCATGACTTAGACACATTATGTCATGACTTACTGCCACAATGCCTTGATTTAAACCTACAGACCCATGTCAAACGGACCGTGCCATGACCTAACATCTATAGCGACTTACATCCACAGTGCCATGATTACAGCCACAGTACTTTCACTTAAACTTACAGTGCCACGGCTTAGACCCACAGTACCATGACCTAACACCGATATTGCCACGTCGTAAACCTACAGTGCTATGACTTAAAACCACAGTACTTTGATTCAGATCTACGCTTCCATGCCAAACCACCAGTGCAATGGCCTAAAACCGACAATGCCACGTCTTGAATCTACAGTGCCGTGACTTAAATTAGCTGAATCATGACTTTAAACTATAGTGTCATGATTTTATGGCCAGAAATACTCACTACTTAGTCCCTTATGTTTGACCACTGTTTAAGAGACCACTCTCATTTATTATGCATCTAGGGTCATTCTCATATCGCACGTCACAACTCCAATAATCATTCCCTCCGCTTTCTACTTTTCCATTGTGAGAGGAATGTGATTAGCTGAAAGTGTCTATTACACTGGCTTTTATTGTTCACGATGCATCTTTTACTTTTGAAAGCAAGATTTGATGACGCAATCACACACCTATTTACACTGAGATTTTGCTTAAACCGGAGGTGAGTTTTGTTGAAATTAGACCAGTCTAATTAAGAAAGACTTTTGGATAATATACGTCATCATTGGCGCGCCTTCTAAATCAAACCAGAAAATACAGTCTAACCATGAATTCGACCACCTGGTTCTCAAAGATTCTTATGCATGGTTCGGGTCTTTTGTTATTAAAGATGGACCCTATCTAGAAAGAACATCGTAAGTAAACCACGCCCTAACGATGAGACATGCGACATTGTCTATAACAAAGTACTGAACGAAGGCTTTAAAGTCATTCTCTCCTTACACAGAACCTTTTTTCATGGGATGGACAGAAGCCAGATTTCTTAGCATTTCTCCGTTCTTTCATTTTCTAAACCAGGACATCTACCATGAGTAGCAAACCATAACCTCATGCCCGCCTGTCCAAACAAACACGACAAGGGCTGTAAATATCTTTTCCTATTGACACAGAACATATATTAAGCCTGGAGAAAAGAAGGGTTCTCTAAACGCACCCTTTTGTATGAGCATGGAGATCCATAACTCCTCGCAGAACTATTGAATAACTATAGTTTCTTTTCTTTTCCCTGAGCTTTTGCGTGAATTCCGATACAGTCACCAAGAAGCGACCGAAATTAAAATTCTGATCAAAATGATATCAAAATTTGCCTTTTTAATTCTAATATGTGACATACGACTTTTTTGCCTCTAGCGTCTACAGGGTCGATCTGTGAAAAACGTAGACCAACGTACACACACGAACCAGTCAGACAGTGATATTATGTTTGGCCAGAGACTCAAGTCACGACAAAAGAGTCAAATTTATCGTCCCCCATCTCAGCGTGTTCCTGTTGCTTTATCGTGGCGGGACTGGGTCGTAAAACGAAGCTGTAATAGTCTTCTCCCCCTTTGGGATCACCTGTATTAAATGTTTGGGGACCCCATTTTGCTGTTTGCAGAATGTCAGAATGCTTCCCCCCCCCCCTCTCTTTTCACCTCTTCTACCCTCCCTCACTTTTCTTCTACTGACATTTTTGTTTTGTTTTCGCGAGGCTACTTGATCGCATTACTTTACTTAAAGGGACAGCGTTTGGTGCTGCTTTGAGGGTGCTCCGGTGAGAGGGCAGGTCGAGCAGGGGAGAAGTGTCGTTTTACACCTGAGAAATGTTGAATTACATGCTAGACGACACTTTTACACAATACCGAGTGGCATTTTGTGTCTTTCCATGTCATCATGTAGACCCTCCTCCCTCACCTTTCCAAATGTCGGATTGGGGGAGGGGTGGGGAGTGGGTAGGGAGACAACAAAAATTCCAACGTCATTTGAGCTCCAAAGTCGCAACTTATCTATGTAAATGTTTTGATCATGAGAAATAAAAAAGGGAGGAAATAGTTGGAGGAGGGATGTAGGAGCGTCCTCTATAGATGGCTGTGAAGCAGTATGGTGTCTACACAGCTCTAAAAGTACGTTAGTTGACCCTAAAACTTTACCCTATACGGGTATTGTGCATATCTCATACGAGGTTTGCCCTGAATGAAAGAATGATGCTAGTAGACGAGACGGACATCCTTAACACATGTTGTTAATAACATGTACCTACTCTCTACTACAGAGAACCACGGTTGGGCAAGTTCACCAGTAAAGTCAGTTCAGATCAAGTTCAGTTTAAAAAGCTCTAAGATCAAGATTAGCTCAGTTCCATGAAATCTGAGTAATTTTCAGATCCTCTTGGTTTTTGAAATTGGCATGCGGTTCTGATTTTCGAGGTCGACTAGATGTGAACTGAACTGAAATTTAGCTAGAAAATTAAAGTTTAGATCAAGCACCCAAAAAAACACGACAGTTCATATCCAGATCAGTTCGTCCAAAATATCTATTAAACTTAGAGACCAAGTTCACGTGAACTGAAGTCCACAAACTGCATACATTTGATCTCAGTTCTACTCAACCCTGCAAACCATGGAAATTTGGAGCAAGGGATCGAGGGAGATGAGGGCTTGAGTGTTGTTGTAGGAGCTACAGACAGATGGTAACAGGCACCATTAGTTAGATCTACTCTCTGAGGAATGTTAAGAGGGTGGTCCGAGCAACATTAAGGGATTGTCCTGTCTGCAAGGGAGCCGGTTCCTCGATCAAGTAAAAAGTAATGCCACAGTCTGACATTCATTTACCTTCATTTACTTTTACATTCATTCCCTTCCCTCCACTCAGGGGGGTAGAATGGGGGGGATGGGGGTGAGGGGGCAGAGTAACATTGTGCGGGGCCCTCGGGCAGCTAATGCCACAGGGTCCTCCTATAACAATAATAAACTGTAATAAGAATAATGCGGTGTATAAATGTCCTTCCAGGCTAATGACAACTCACGTCACTTCCCATTTTTATTACCTCCCACAAGCCAGACCACTCTAAAACATCCCAGCTCCCTGGAGAGCAAACAGTGCCGTTGTCAACCACAAGCGCTGGTCACTCAGCATTCTGACATTATCTTTCACTTCCTGTACTTAAGTATCCATTTCACAGACGGATGGACTGAGGAAAATGTGAATAAAATGCCTTCCCAAGTCATTCACAGCATGACCACTGCAGGAATCGAACTCAAGACCTTTAAATCTTGAGCACAACGTCATGACCATTTGAATGTGCTGTTCCAGGTGCCTCTCCGGCGGGTAAAATGACAGGCAGTCTCTTGTGATCCTCTAGTGTCCTTGTGAGGCGCGCGGGGCCCATTGAATCTTTGAGAAGCACTGGGCCTTGCCCGAGGCACATGCTACGTCTGGTCAATCCAGCCCTGTCTCCAGGTGCTGCAGTGATTATGCAATGCTTAAATCTGAAACACCTAGCCTCACTCTCGTGTTGGTTAGCTAATCTGGAGGGGGTACAAAATATAATGCCACATTCTGCGCCCCCCCCCCCACCCCCCAAGCTTTTCCCCAGTTCTCTTTACCATGTCATTGTTTTTTTGGGAGGGGGGGAAAGGGGAGGAGGTGGGGGAGTGGGATAATAACTACGTGTGCATGTATCTCGATATTAAATTTACACACTAGCAATTCACACACATGAATTTTTTTTTTTTTATTCATCATTTGCACCCTCATAACAATTCTGTAATAAATCTTCTCCTCTTCGAGAAGGGCAACTGCTTCAAGGGATTTTCAATACATCCCACACTGAATGAATGAAGGGATACTTTTTCCATGCACTGACGCATACTTCTTATCCCCGTATTGACTGCATTTAATCTGGGAAAGAACGTAATTATATGATGCCACGGGCATTCTATTAGCCCCCCCCCCCCCCCCCCCCCCCCCCCCCCCCCCCCCCC
>JAWQUT010000292.1:464487-478856 GCA_033807755.1 Ellobium chinense | reverse complement strand
GAAGAAAAGGAGATTGCTTTCTGCAACTTGACGTAGAAATGTTGATCTTCAGGGGAGCACCTTGGTTGAACAGCTAAACCATTGGATTCGGGTTCTAAAGGTCTTTGGTTCGATTCCCGTCACGGCAATGTTGTAAGTTCCTCAAGAAAGCATTTCATTTACGTCTTTATTCGTTTCACCTATCTGTAAAGTATTCGTTTCACCTATCTGTAAAGTATTCGTTTATCTGTAAAGTATTCGTTTCACCTATCTGTAAAGTATTCGTTTCACCTATCTGTAAAGTATCTGTAAAATGGAATCTGGATAAAAGTAGTAAAAGGTATTGTCAGAATGCTAGTGAACAACGTTTGTAAATGGCAGCTGTCCTGCATTCTACCCAAAAACTCTTGAAAGATCTGGCTGAAGTTTTGTCAGTGGACTTGGCCTGGATAAGACAGCTTTATAGACTTCTTATGGTCCTTATTTATTACCATAATGATAGACAGGGCTTTTCAAACTGGAATAAGCGAGCCCTTGGGGACAGGCGTGGTAGGCAGGGCGGTGGGTGAGTAGAGAGAAACACAGGTAGACAGCCAGGTTGGTAAGTAGAACTGTCATTACTAGGATCGCAGTAAAGGCAGACACATTAACGTTCTGCACTAAGCAATGAGTCATCATAACTTACTCTATACATACAAGGACAGAGCGGAGCAGCCAGTGCACTAATGTCACTTAACGACGCAGTCAGGTAGGTTTGTGGTAGGCAGAAACTGTTTAAACAGATGCTGATTTCGATATGCAAATCGTACATTAAAAAAAAAAGGGGGTGGGGGGAGGAGACAATAGAAGGGAGGAGGACGAACATAACTCTTTTAAAAAAAAACGTGTTTTGCTCTTTTCCGCTTCAACATCCGGGACTGGGTGGCACGAAATTCCCCAACCTCGCACCCACAACTCGTGTGACAGTTTCTTTAAAGGGTGCCTTATTCATTCTCACAATGGTGACATTAAATACAAAGGTAAACACACGAAGCAAAACATTATCGATCTATAAAGTGTCATCGAACAAATCAGTGAAAAAAAAAAGAAATCGATGGCAACATTAAAATCGCGCCTTGAGGCCAACGGCATGAACAAGGCCGTCACAAATGGACAGCCGTTCCCGCCCTCTCATCTCTTTTTAATACAGGGCTGCAAATACTTTCGCTGTTCCCCCCTTTGGGTTCTTAAGCATCCATTGTTCTACCTAAAAGCGACATGTTCGAACACTATTGCTGTCTATAAATCGATAATCTGCAATCAGCTGTACTATTGATTTCTTGACTGATGATGCTTGATCCCGTTTCGGTTTTTTTTTTCTTTTGTCTCTTCAATAATTTGCTTTTTTTTTGTTTTTCTTGTGGACAGCCCCTGTGAGCAATCTATCACCTTTTCCCATCCGTACTCCCCAGACATTCAATGAAGTCTTTTTTTATGCCTGGCTTGAATTCTCTTTCTCTTGTCCCTGATCCTCATCTTGTTGAACCAGTATCACGAGCCATCTGTTACTTTAAAACAATATACAACAATAACAGACAAAAACTGCCAGATCGGCTGAGACGGAAATAAGGGAAATGAAAACTGAAACCGTATCCAGCTGAATGCACAGGACTGACGACAAAGAGAAAATGGCGGGGTCGTTGCCCAGATGTAGAGCAAATTGCAGCATCGACCCACTGACCTTATTATTGCAACCCAGATATAATCGGTGCATTGATTAGTTATCAAAGAGATCGTGTGAAATCTGCCGCCGTTAGTCGCCGACTCTCCGCGTTACTCGAGCGAGACAACGACCTTGAACTTCCCGTCCGAATAGGGGACAGCTATAGAATTCTGAAGTCTATTTCATCTAGACAGTCAACATGATGACGGTCAGTGGATGTCCGGAAAACATCAATGCAACAAGTACAGATGGAAACTGCCGAAAAGAATAAGATCCTTGCATTGCACGTCCATTCCTGTTCATCTTGGTCATGTGGGCTCCAGATGGGCCCTGTCTGGATTAGGTCATATGATCAATGTAGGACACGATCATCAGAAACAAAATAGGGTAATGCAGCGGAAACGAATGGATACCATGTTGGGTTTCATATGATCAGCAGCTGGGTTAAGGAAGTAAACGCGGGTTAAGGAAGTAATCACGGACCCTGCAAAACTGGATCATGTGGGAAGCAGGCAGGCTTGTCTTCTGTTCCTACACAACGTGGAAAACCCTATGACTGTTTCACTGATTTCGGACGCTCCGTTTGCTGAGGAACTGCAAGACTTCACCGTGGTCATAAGAAGATTCTACAGACCAGTGACAAATACCTCACAGTCGGGCGCCGGCAGTAGACGAATTATAAGTCCGGCCAGCATGTAAATCATAGCCACGACGTTTACCTGAGAACCCGGCATTGTTACAAAAAAAAAAAAAAAAGGCACAGGAATGTTACGCGCTAATCATGAGGTTCTGCACCTTCTTTTCAGCATTTAGTTTTACGCACCGAACGTGCTTCTCCTGACACACATGCATGACAAAGGATATGTCGTCCTTTTTTGTGTACAGAAGATGCGTTCTCTGAAACACTAAAATATAAATACATTGTACTCAGCTGTTGGACAATGATGTATCAAAAATTCAAATATGTCCCTAAAGATCGTCAATCCCACACGTCTTCATACATTTTCACGAACCTATTATGACCTAAGAGTAGAAGATCTTGATGGACACGAGTGAATGACAGAGAGAAAGTTCTCTAAATGTACACATAGATAATCAGCTGATTACTTGGACAACTAAACTCTCCCGCTCCTCATAGAGCATAGGGTTAGCACATCCTGTGAGGCTAAGATAAGAGATAAGATAAGATGATATTTTTTTTTGTCCAGAGGCACATTTGATTCACTTTGCATGACAATATCACAGTATTTCTTAACAATATTACATTTCACACACGTGCATTAAAGGGGAAAAAATATACTGAATTACAAAGGTCCACCACAGTGCACCTGTCTATTCCAGCTCCCTTAGAACTGTCATTTCCCTTGTTTGTCTTGGTCTTCCTACCTCTATTTTGTCCTGTGGCTTTCAGTCAAGCGCCATTCTTGTTGGATCGGTGTAAAATATTAATAATAATACTATTAATTAATGTAATGTACTGCATGATCTATCCTTCCCACTTCCATTTTGATAAGTTAAAACTAATATCTTATGGATATTGGATATTATTGTAGAAGGATGAACGAAGATGAGGTCGTTGCACCACTCAGTTGTAAATGGTTTTTTATTTCCTTAAAAACGCCTTCAATGATATGTGAAAAATGAAACTGCAGAGATTGCTGTATGTATATTATGTCGTCACCGCAGCCTAAAAGTGTTCTATGCAATACCATACAATACAACATAAAAGCTATATTAGCTCAGCTACAAAGAATATACATGAGCAAACATTACAGATATATCAATAGTTTGACGAGCTTAGTGTACAGAGACGCATGTGCTTGGGATCGTGTTAGTGTCAGGGAAGAGAGAGAGAACCCTTGGACAATATCTAGGCACCCTCTGTCTTCCCCAACTTCGCTCCTAACCCGAACACCTAATCCAAGCACACTTTGGAGGAGTCTTGGGATTTTGCCAAATGAACATAGAACACTTGTAAACTAAGATGATCGTGTATCTTCTAGGAGCCAGAGTAGCTTTGATCTATCTTAATTAGCTCTGCCGGCTAGGCAGCCTCAAAATAAGTCAATGCTCTCTCTCTCTCGTACTCCTAACCCTGCCCTAAACCCTAATCCAGAACACTTTGGGAGAGTCCAAAGATATGGCCGAGTGAACATAGAACATTTGTGAATTAAAGAGACTAAGGATCTATTAGGAGCTAGGGTGAAACTGTACTTTAGTGGCTCTCCTAGATAGCTGCAAGCACAATCCGTAACCTCGTTCCCAATGCTAACCATACTTCTAACCCTAATCCAAGCACAGCATGGAAGAGTCTCAGTGCCAAGTAAACATGGAACACTTGTAACTAAGGTGACCATATTCCTTCTAGGAGCTAGGGTAACCTTGATCTATCTTATGTGGCTCTCCAAAGACCAAAACAGCTGCAAGACCATCCAATAACCTTATCCCTAACCCTAATCCCATGCTTTACTCTAATCCAAGCACACTATGCGAGAAGCCAAGTGAACTTGTACTCCTAAAGTGACGATGAATCTTCTAGGAGCTAGGGTGACCTTGATCTATCTTAAGTGGTTCTCCTAGACAGCTACAAGAACAGTCAATAACGCACTAGACCAAAACCACTTGAGATTCTGATGAACCACAAGAACTGGGCCACTCCACACAGCAAACAGCCGATAGCAAACAGTCGGTTTGCATTTTACGCCAATGGAGAGAAGTAGCCTACATTAAAGAAAGGAGGACACAATATGCTCAAGAGAGAATTCGATCCTAAATATTTCCCTTCTGCAAATCGGGGGAACGGATTATGGTTCTGAATTTTGGAAAAAGATATTTATACTGACCATCCTGCTTTGTTGCATAACTCAGTCGATTCTATATCCGCTACGGAGGCTATATTTTAATTCATTAATAATTTGCCTTGTTCTTTTTAGCCAGTACATGGGATCTTGGTCAGCAGATGTCACATTTTCAAGGCTGTAATTAGGACGTGCGCGCGTTAGAAACAGGAAACTCTCTATTGCGGACAGCGAAGTAACAGTCATTCTCACTAAGTCAGTGTTTGTGGTCTCTGTATTTCCTGGAACTCCAACTTTACTGTGTTTTAATGAATTACCTTGTATCGAGAAATCGATTCCACTGTTCGGAATTGGCGACAATCCGACTCTGAAGTTAAGTAAGAAACCGAATACGAAGAATCGAAATCGACCTTTCCCGACACGAAGATTACGTTCGTAAAACATGTCTGCCTAGCGTGAGAGACCGGAAGAGAATATTGGGAACTTCAAAAGGCGACAAAGTGTGACCGAACAAATATTTAACATGAGCAGACAGGGTTATAACTGTCATTGTTATCTGCAATGAGAGTCTACAGAGGCAGATAAAGGGAAGAGCAAACTGAACTTACGTGGAGAGGTCAACCGGCTGGCTTTCGACGCGCTCCGCAGCTTCCAAATGTACACAAAACTTTTTATATTCCGTTCCTGTCCTGCTGTAGTCTAGTCTCTCCAGGCCATGCTTCAATGGGCTCAGACCAAAACATTATCTGACCCGTAAACCTTGCCCTTCATGTGTGACGGATCATGATCGGGATGACGACGGAGCTGAGGGATTAGGGCAATGACAGGCCTGGTAGACTGTTAGTGACACATAGATTCTCTCTTAACACATCATCACCTCTGTTCACGAGTATTCTAGAGCTATATGTATCCATTGGCGAAATTCTGGCACTCTTTCAGGTGTGTTTGAGTGAGCAGTTAGGAAGTGTGCCAAGGGTACGAGTGAGTACTATGGAGGTTAAGGAACAATACTTTGGCCTGGTAGACTGTCAGTGACACACAGACTCTCTCTTAACATACCGTAACCTAGTTTACGAGCATTCTAAGGCTGTGTCCACTTGGCAAAATCCTGGGACTCTTTTCAGGTGTGTTTGTGTGAGCAGTTGGGAAGGTTACGGGTGAGTACTAGTAGTACATACGGAGATTAAGGAATATTAGTCTGGCCTGGTAGACTGTCAGTGACAAACAGCGTCTCTTTTAACATAATATCTTAATCTCAGTTTACGAGTATTCTAAATCTATATTCATTTGGCAGAGTATTGGGATTCTTTCCAGACGTGTTTGTGTGAGCAGCTGGGAAGTGTGCCAAGGCCACTGATGAGTACAAGACTTACATTTGGAGGTTATGGCGATTGGCATATAAAGATTAAATCGCTGTGAAGTTGGCGTTCTTACGATGTAGTGTGTCGTCCACGGGTGAGTACTAGACTTACATATGGAGGTTAAGGAACAGTATTCTGACAGTAGGCATATAAAGAATAAATTGCTGTGAAGTTAGCGTTCCTGTGATGTAGTGGTGGCACGTTCAAATTGCAAGCTAAGAAAGCGGGCCTAGGTGGCACCCCCTATAGAGACAGAACACTTTCTAGAGTTTGTGAAAAATCTAAATATGGGACCCCCACTGTAAACAGCACATGACTTGAGCACAGTATGGTGGCTCCAGACTTACTGACTAGTCTTGGTTATCCCATAACGTTCATAATATGCTTCGAGGAGAAAATTTTATTAAATGGTTCAACGAGGTTTTCACAATTTGGCTACTGCAGTTTCAAGAAATTTTCCTCATAAAATTGCTATCAAAGACTAGTTCCGACATTTGACAGCTTGCGCATATATGAAGGGATCTCTCAGCATGCTGAGTGTGGATTTAGCACCGACACACTAGTGAAACTCTTACGATGGTATGAGATCCCACCGTTGATGCGCAAGCTTCGATTTGTCATAATATCAGTGCCGGTTTACATTTCTGAACAAAATAATTAGCTTTTGACCTGATTTAGGGAATATGACGTTACATATCAGCATGGTTGAATACAGGAGGATTAGTGAACACTGTTCACAGTCTTGGATATTAGGGTGGATCAAAAAGTTCGCAGTCTTGCCGGAAAAATGCGACCTTTGACAGTGAGAACATCGAAGTCTCTTATAAAGTCCGTCATAATATTAAGCCATATCTTACTGCGATGCATTTTTTTCTGACAAAAATGGCAGGATTCTACATTTGGCAGGGGTGTACATTTTCAGAAAGTTGCACGAACTCACACTCCTCAGGTGGCAGTAGTGGAGTCTTTCCCTAAGCATTGCTACTTCTTTTTCATATCCCTAATTACTTTTATCGCTTTCTGACACTGAATGAACTTCTGCGTGAAAGAATTTCTCCTTAAAGCTTACTTAGAGGGTACTCAGTTTTCTGAAATGCATACCTCTGCCTATTTATGTCCCTCTCATTGGCCAGGGAGAAAATGTATCAGGTAACAGGAAAGTATTACAACCAACTGGAACAACATTTGGCGTAGGGTCATGAAAGACATGACTGAATACTTTAAATGTATTGACTTTGTCAAAATTCATGCCTTTTCAGGGCGAAGTAACGAATAACTTAATCATGATCCAATCTCGTGAAATGACACACATGCCCCAAGGCGTAAACATCTTTTATGTTAACTGACTTAATTCTTTACTGTAGTTTTCAGCCTACAGTAAACCGTCACGGATTGAAATCGAGGGAAGCAGTCCATATACAGGTGTCTAATGCGAGCAGCTGGGAGGTGTGTCAGTGTCACGGGTGAACGCTGGGCTCACACGTGAAAGTTAGGAACCGATTCAGGCAATAGGTATTTAAAACTTAAACTGCTGTGAAGTTAGTGTCCCTGTGGTGTAGAGATACTATGTTCAGACTTGCAAGCTGAGAGACCCTGAGTTCAATTCCCGGTACGGTAGAGACAGGATAGTTTCCAGTGTAAGGTTTTTTTCGGCCTTACTTCTCAAAACTGATCCTTCACAGTAATTTGATTAAAACCCTGGTGACACACATTTTCCTCATTAATATGTACCAGCCTCCAGAAATTATCAGATCGGGCTCACATTCCTCCTCCTCCTACCCCCCCTCCCTTTAATGAATGATAGAATATCTACAAGAATATGCCGTTTGACCCGGTTACACTCAGTTTGTGAGTAAAAAATTATGGAGGAAATTAAGGACTTACGAACTGATTATTACAGGGAGTATGCGGGTTTGGGTGAATGATTACATGAGGTTCAAGGTTATGAAGCCTCTGTATTTCTCGACTACGCAGATGTTGACATACGTTGCCATCATTTTTTTAGCTTGATTCAGTACGTGGGTTATGCTTCAATGATCTCAGTGCAAAACATTAGCAGATCTTAGCCTTGCCTTCGAGCTGTTATAGATGATGGCTGGGATGTGGAGTCGAATACACGTAGAGCGATTGGACAGCTCATTCACATAAAATGAGCCTCCGGTTAATAACAGTCACAGGAGTAAGCGAATGAGTTATTTGATCGAAACAATGCTGTTACTTTTGCTCATATATATACAATAGGAAATTGTCGGAGCTCAATAAACTTATCGTTACAGTACAGGTTATGCTTTTATATACTTAGGTCAGACCCATATGAAAAGCGACAGAGCAACATTATAGCTGCCCGAAACAAAGGTGCTGTAACCTCTTGCTTTTTTTTCTCCTCTATTTCATATTGACACCGGTGGTCACTTTGCTCACTGCGGTAAGTATGGGACACACTACTAATGTATCTGTTGTCGGAGAGGTTACCGTGGTTACTTGTTTTTTGTGGTTTTTTTTTTTAAATCCCACTCCTTTTAGGGCACCACGGCGTTGATTAGTAGCTTAGTAGTTCTTTTCGTATACTTATACTAGGTTGTGTGACTTTTTGGAGTTTTACATTTGTCATTCCTTTAATGGGCTATTGGCATAATGATATGTTAGATCAGTTTACCTTCTCTAATATTTTATCATGTCAGTATTAATAGTTGCATTACGTGTTAGTCCCTGCATCTGCTATCCCTTACATATAACATTCATTCATTCTATGGTGTTTGTAAAAGATTGATAAAAATCTACAAATCTATCTGTCTGCAATTCTGTCTGTGTGTAACAAGCACTATAGTTACTTGTACTACAGTGCGCAAGTTCACTCAAGGATTATGCATACGTGCGCAGAAGCGCAGCTCAATAAATTTTGGTCTTAAGCCGCTCTTAAGACGCACGTATTCATATTGGCACAAGACACGAACGTAATACCGCTCACCACTACCTTTATTCGGCTGCGCAAAAAACATCACAGCCAAATCTGCTGCAGTGGCACTCTTGCTACTGACACCATCACCAATCCTCAGACACATCTCTGCACCACGGAACAGCATGATGGACGCGATTTTACGCCTAGAGTGATGTCACTCGACTCGCTTGGACGCTTTTTCCGACCCGTCATCAGCGGTCCTACAGCAAGTTCCTGGACCAAGGTGAAGGAAAGGAAGAGGATTTAGGGACTTCTTTCTTTCACTCAAGGATGCTCATTAATTTGACAAGGACCGTGACTCGCTCAGGGAAGGTCCGACAGCAAAGGTTTGGCTTAAACACATGAGTCATTCGGTGCACCTGTCAAAAGACACAAGAGCCTTTGGCTGCGATCGGAGATGAATACGTGCGTAACGATTTTTGTCTTAATTGTAGGTGGGAAGTTAAAGACTTCAACAATCATGTTTGTCTCGGTATGTATATTGTGTGTATATGTATTTGTTATGTGCCTATGTTTGCTGTCTTGTGTGTTTTGTGTGTGTAGATAGGTGTGTAGGTATGTGTGGGGTGTGTATGTATGTGCGTACGCGGATGAAGCGTGTGTGTGTGTGTGTGTGTGTGTGTGTGTGTGTGTGTGTGTGTGTGTGGTTTAGAGAGAGAATGAGAGAGAGAGAGAGAGAGAGAGAGAGAGAGAGAGAGAGAGAGAGAGAGAGAGAGGATAAAACAAAATATAAGCTATAAAGTGCAGATCGATGGCAATGCTCAGCTGCATTTTGGCCATTTCCAAAGTCGCATTGTCGCCATATGTTGAACCACAACTCACATTAATCTGTGACAATAGACAAAACAGGATAACATATTGAGCTGTTTCACATATTTAACCACACTAACATAATCCCGTTTCACTGGCTAATAACGATTAGCTAATACCCGCCTTAGAATTTCCAGCGCCATGCAGCATTATTTGGTTGGAACAGATGTGCCTATAGTAATCTACATCGAACACCCAAGTATTCATTCTTCTCAGTACAGCTATACTGGCAATATCCCTTTGCAAACATGAAATGCAGCAATGTCGGTCTTCATTTATATCAATCTGCCAGTCAGCAACAAAAACAACAACAACAACAACAACAACAACAACAAGAAAAGTGGTCCATTTAAACGTTTTAAAGAATATTCCCATTCATTTTTGGGTTCGCCAACTTGTAGGTGGGAATCGGTTAAAATCGAACTCTGGCATTGAGCGTGTGTACATGAAATTCTTACCGGCTGTAACACTGAGAGCAGTCAATCCATAAAGTAACCTTTATTCAAACAGGAAAAACTGTCAAGCTATAAAATGACATTTTTTTGAACAAGGGAAAAATGTCAATTCATTAAGTGACAATTGTCAAAAATGGAAACCTGCCAGTTCATAAAATGACATTTGTCAAAAAGGGAAACTATCAATCCATAGAGTGATATATTTGAACAGGGAATAGTGTCAATTCATAAAGTGATTTTTTTAAAAAAGGAAAACCGCCACCATAACGTAACATTTTTCAAAACGGGAAAACTGTCAATCCAAAAAGTGACATTTTTGAACAAGGGAAAAGTGTCAATTCATAAAGTGACATTTGTTAAAACGGAAAACTACCAATCCATAAAGTAACATTTTTCAAGAAAAGAAAACGGTCAATCCATAAAGTGACATTTTTAAAAAAAGGAATAGTGCCAATCCATAAAGTTACTCTTTTTTTTCTTCCAAAAACAAAAAAATGAAAGGAAAACTGCTAATCCATAAAGCGACATATTAAAAAAAAAAAGAAAACTGCCAGTCCATAAAGTGACATGTTTCAAAAAGTTTAAACCTAGAATGTATTGTCCCATTCCGCCGCACCCGGTGCAGCGCATCGATCCTTTCCTTGATAAGAGATTAATCATCCCTGGGCTGAAAAGGAGGGTCCCCTTTACATGAATTCTAATACCTTTACACCCGCTATGGGGTTGAAATAGCAAGGCCATGCGAGTAAAGAGGGAGGGAATATTTTAATATTTCAAATACAAATTTATCACCGTCATGTTGTCGCTCAGCCTTGTTCTCTGGTGCGCACCTGCACCAGAGGCGCATCTCCAAGTGCTCTAACATTAGCATGAGAAATGATGATAATGCAGGTATCTTTATTAAACATAAACACTCATCTTTTCTCACGCTTGGTGAAACTCCGCTGCAAGGGGTAAAAAAAAAAAAATGGTATGCAAATCTCTTTCTCTGTTCATACTTTGCGTGCTCCCCCTTAATCCGTCACCTTTCTAAACCTAAAAATCTTGCTAGTGTGCGTTGTAGCTTTTAGGTAAATACGGCTATACCTCGGTATTAATAAAACCCACCTCTTTTCTTCTCCTCTTTCTTCTTAAATACGCAGTTCGCCCTGTGCTTGTATCTTTCATATTATCTGGACCCCTTTTGAGAGGCAAGTAGCTGCCACAGTAGAAGGCCAAACAAAAGCAGGGGGTTCTACGGCAGCCATTATGGTTGTCAACAATATAAGACTTTTTCGAAATCTCATTATGTGGCAGTCCGTTGTAAGAGGCATTCAACCACTCTTCTCTCAGCGACCTGAAGCTCCTAATTTCTTTTCACACCATTCCTCTGAGTCTCTCTCTTCTTCTCTTCCCAGTCCTTTTGCCACGGTTCTTGAACAGAAAGTGTAGAGAATAGATCTGCGGGGGGAAGGATATTTTCGTCAGCATTTCAAAACTTGTTAAATGTTTCACTTAAATATTTCGCTCTCGATAATGCCTTGGTTTTTTTGTGGCATGTCATTTTGTCTACCTTTTTTTTCCCCTTTATGGTCACAAAGACTAGTCTTCTTCTCCTCCAATATCAGACAGTCATGTTTAGTCCAATTTGGGTAACATGTAGGACTGTGCTGGAGATCACGTAAGCGAAGCTACTGTCTACATTACACTTGTGACAGGGACGAATATAAATATAGCACGTGTGACTTTACTCACTATTCGTTCTGCAGTAAAGTCTAGTTTTCTGACGCCGAGAACAACGGCTTTATTGCTCAGCGGTCAGAATGCTTGGTTTGAAAACCGAGGGGTTCGGTGTTCGATCTTCACTGGGGGTATATTTTTCCTTCTAATGAATGAGGAACATAAAGAAATAATCCATTCACAATCTTATAATATATATACACATATATTATCTTATTCCGATTTTTTTTTTTTAATGAAGGCATAATAAACTAAAACTGTACTGTAGACAGCAAATTCCCATCCCGTACAGTTAACTATGCTGTAGAGAGCCCCAGTGGGCCAAATCCCCAACCTTTACTTGCTGTGCCCAGTGTTGATGGGATGGTCACTCCATTGAACAAATGGTGACAATAGAGGAAGGTGAAATGGACAAAAAAACGTTATCGTTCTAGATATTGTAACAACAGAATGGCTGCAGTGAAGAACAATATAATTTTAATTAGTGTAGCAATAAAATGGCCACAGTGAAACTTGGCTTCATGTAATAAGTGCCTTGCAACAACAAAACCCCGTTAGATGCTAAAATTCGAATTACGCTATTTTGTCTTTGCACTACCGACAACCGTCAGTCCTCGCTCAAGCAACATAAAGACTCAGATTTCAGAGTACTAGCCCATAATATCGAGTTGTGGAGTGTTCGTGAGTAATTTCTGATGAGAAAACTTTGAGGCTCGTACTAGAGGACAGAGCACACATGAGAATCGAGACGGCGGAGTCTTTTAGAAATGCTATATGAGTTTGTCTTAAAGACTCGGGATATCCCTAGCAGCAGCCAGTGGGAAGAATTTGTGGTAGAAGATCCACTATATAAAAACTTCAGAATAGCCACAATCCTCGTAAGTGATGTCACTAACAGAGGTTCCCTAGGATTCCATGTAAAGTATGCACGCTTTATTTACATGGCAGCTGTGCTTGTGGAAAGTTTGTTGCTACTTGCTAATCGCTTCGTTTTGAGAGTACAAGTCTGCGGCCGATTGGAAACAGCTATTAGTGTTTCTATAGATTGTTTATTCCCCCTACGTCTCAATTTTTTGTGCTTCCCCACTAGGGTTCACATGACAACATGTGTAACGCATGGAAAGTTGCGCTTAGCGGCGATTTCATAGCTTACCACCTGCTTTGTTATCCCTTTAGTCAGAGCGTTATGTCAGAGCAAGTTCGGATCCGCTCAAACCTGTAACGAAATACGGTCGGCCAACTGCATTGTTCTGAATTCAAGGTCCGACTGATTGTAATAAAACAGCATCATTGTTTTGGCGTCTCCTCGAGAGCAGTGACCAACAGGAATAGTGATCCCATGGCAACGCGTCGGGGTAAGTCCAATCAAATCTCTTCCTTGAATAGCTTCAGGATATGGCTGATTTCGGCGTCGCGTCACAGCCTTGCCTTGGCGTCTTGTCCTTCTAATCGTCCAGCTGGCTAGATCTAGTTTATGTGGGTGGATTGAGAGTGAGCGAGGTGGCGAAGGCCAGAGCAGGACTACTTTGCTGAACTCTACTCTAGATAAAAATAAAAACAAACAAATCGCAAACACTTCACATCTGCCGTCCCACAGTTGGAATACCACGTCAAGATTCGTGGTCACTGACGGATCTACGATCATTCATCAACTTTTGTTTTTCAAGCTTTGTCGAAGGACAGCTGGCCGCCAGAAAGAGCGCCTGGCTAAATGGGGCCACTCGAAAGTACACTGTACAAGTATTTCGTTTAGAAGGCCAGTGGTAATGACAAGAAAAGATTATGCAACTGAGGTTTCCTTTGCGCCCACATTGTCTGCATTTGTCACCTGACTGAATAGGCCACTGCACGTGAATGTCGTGTCTGTGCTGTTACCCCTATCTCCCGACCACATGGATCCTATCCCAACTTTGGTTGTCACGCTATAGGTTTGATTTGGGCTTGAATAAAGGATGAGTATCACAGAATTAAAAAAACAAAACAAAACTATAGAAGGGCTGATCCTTATAAGTGATGTCACGGACAGTGGGACCCTCCCTTCTCACCCATGTCCTTCAACCACACTGTTTCTGTATGGAATGTCTATAGGAGTCGTGCTTTCTTGGCAGTATGTTGCTACGTGCTAATTTCGTTTTGAGAGTGTAAGTCTCCTGCCTATGGTGGCGTTTCGTGACATCCGGGAAACAGCTAGGTGATTCTCGAGATTTTTTTTCCCTCACTTCTGTGGCGAAGACTACTTTCGTTCATATCGTCCTTCCCCCGCCCCCACCCCCTTTCCACAAAAAAAAACACAACGAAATAAATACAAAAAAATTGTCCGTATAGTTTCTCATCTTCAAACCGTGGGGTATTTTTCTTCTTTGCACGCGTAATTAAATCCCAAAACTGTTCAAATTACTCTTTTAGTGCCTCACCCTTTCGTCCAGTAAACGGAACGTTCTCCCCCACTCCCCACCACCACTCTGTTTCAGCCCCCCCTGACTGTGCACCGCACTCAAGAAACATTCAAAGAAGAGGGGGACATTGTATGAAAAATAAAAATTAAGAAACAACAAGCGAAAAGAGGTTGGGGGTGGGGCGGGGGGC